>JAOUZG010019159.1:25298917-25315048 GCA_026289955.1 Argiope argentata | reverse complement strand
AACCTAAAACACACTGGTTCCGAATCCGAGAACTTACCACCTGGCTATCGTGGCCCACTTGGGTCTCAAAGTTACCTATGACTAAGATAGTCCAGATTTCAGATATACAAAGATAAAGAAATCTATATCATAAAAACATATTAATAGTCCAAAACAAAGTGTTGTTTTTAAATATTATATTAGTTAACGCAATGAAAATTTTATTTATGGCTTTCCAATTTAGTTTATCATGTACGCAGAGTTAAAATGTATTTTTTGTTTTTAAATTTAGGTGCCTTCTTGCTAACTTAGTAAGAACTATGGGATTGAATTTTTCAATCATATTAATTTTGAAATTTTTACCTATTCAATTTTTTTCTGATTCTCAGGAGAAGGTAGTTGATCACAGATATCGTACACACAAGCCCATTTTTTAAGAAAATTGGAAAATATGAGAAAGACAAAATTGAAAATTACTAAGAAAAGAGGAAAATATGAGAAATTCAAAATTGGAAAATAATAAAAATGTATTGAATTGGACAGTGCTGAGGAAAAATTAGCTATTTTTTGATTATTTTTCCAAAGAATCGGCCTGTCAAACTCATATGTTTACAATTTAGAACAAACACAATTTAAATATAACAAATTTTATAAAGATACAACGCATTTTAATATAAAAATCATATAACAAACGAAACAAATTTTGCATCGAAAATTCTTATTTAAGCGCTTAAATCATTAATCCCCGTTACTAAAATCCTTAACATTTTATCTAATGCACAAAATATTTCATTAAATTTGCTTGAATAAATAATATTAAAATAGCGCAGTAATTTTTATCGGGGCCCTGATTTGGGTAACCTAAAAAAAAATCCCTTCCATTAAGGGCTCGTGATTTCCATTATTAATTTTTCATCTATGCAATGCTTGACTTCGCAAAAAAAGCAGTGCCCTCTATAAAACCGTTAAAAGTGTCCCTCTCATAATTACAAGCGTTAATTAGTAGAAGCTCCCCCTTTTTTGGCACCCCTTTCTCAGCCCTTCGCTCTCCCCCCTCCAAGCGATCCTCAAAGTCAATAAGGCGCGCTCTTTAATTTGCAGCTAATGTTAATGATTAAACAAGTGTTAATTTTATGGCGGGGTGGTGGTCCCCCGCGGCATTGCGCGTTAAACAACTAGTAATTAACCCTCGATACAGTTTTCTTCTTCTTTTCTCTGTCCGTACGTCTGTGATGTTGATTTTTTTTTTGCTTTATTATTTTTCTTATTTATTTTATCCGCCGCTATACTTTTCCTCACTCAATCATTAAGTCGTATTTTTAGGTGGAGTCAACCGTAAGCGCTCCTGGCGAAGGACTTAAAACAATTCCGGTAATCTTATTAACGAGTATTAAGGTTTTGGGGAAATTAACGAAAGGGGTGGAAGGCTTGGGATAAATTAACGAAACACTGGAAAAGGAGAGGAGAGGGGGAGGAGGAAAAAAAGTCGCCGAATAAAATACCACACTAGAACGGAAAACAAAGTGGTAATTAAATCATTCGGCAGGATTTCGTAGTAATTAAAAGGTAGGAAAGGAGGTATAATGCGTTTAATGTGACTAAGCTAACGGATAGGAAATTAGTCCTGTAAATGTAAGGGTGGTCGGACTGCGTTTGATATGCCGGGGTAATGAGGATTTCAGTGGTATTTACTTTGGCGCCTTTCTTTCGAATTAAAATCTTTTGAGGAGCATAATTTCGGAATTAATTACTACAATAATTAGAAATGCCACGTCAGAAAGAGCAGGTTTTGTTCTCGTCTCGGAGCAGTTTTCTGGGATTTTCTTTTGTGGAAATTCATACGCACGAAAAGTTTGAATGATCTGAATACGAATAATGAACGAATGCTTTTGATTCTGTGAAGTACGAGTATTTAAATTGCATGAGCCGTTTTCGGCAATTAGGTTATATTCCAATTTAAATATGTTTTGAATTGGAAGCAAAGTATTTGGTTTGCATTGATGGGCCCAAATACATCGTAAGCTTTGTTTGTTCCTGAAATGGAGATTTGATTCCCGACATTGTCATTCTGGAATTACGTTTTGTTAAAAAGCGGTTTGTTGCGCAAATTCGAATTCCTTTCTTTTGATGAGATAATGTAATGCATAAATTAATTCATTTAATGCGCAATTCGTAGGGATGCATTAACAAATTAAACAATGGAAAGTGAAAAATTTCACTTTCTTGTGCAACTATGTTATGATACAAAGAAGACATTAATATAAACAAATGAGAAATGACTTTGAGAGTTTGATTAACTTCTGAGTTTAGTTTAATTGAGTTTAGTTTTATTGACTTCTCCTTATAAAGCAATACTAGGGCTATTTTGGGACGGATTTTGTAATTTTGAACCGCCATCAAATAACGAGGATGATACCTGAGCTGGCATCCTCCACTCCACCTCACACCACACCAGCAAGAGAACGTTTGGCCATGACCGATTTAACGTGCCACTGATGGCGATTTTTCAGTGTAATCGGTCTCGAGCTTTAAACCCTAAGGGCAAACGAGTTGAGACCTTACCACTAGGCCGTTATGACCCTCATTTTGGTTCAAAGAATACATATATGAAATTATGTTTCCCGCGTGTGAATATGATAAATAAATAAATAAAAACAATAAAACGAAAACTACTGAAAAGTATTCAGTCTTTACACTAAAACTGCCGATGTGCTTAAAGTATGTTAGAATTTTACCGGAATCAGCCCCCTCCCCCCAAAAAAACTATCTTCGGGTCCATTTGCATATTACGATTGAAATACAGAAAAGTTTTTTTGACTTTTATCAGTTATTGAGCCTTTAAGGTTATGTTGCTTTTTGTCTGATCTCCATTTGTGTATATCTTAATATATCAAAGAGATAAATGAAATTTTGTTTATGGTTTTAATATTAACAGCATACATCTATATGCAATTTAAACTCTTTGCGTTAAAAATATAGAGGTTGAACTGTATATCATATGTTCTTCATCATTTTTATCGGCTTTCTGGCATCATGTCAGTCCATGATGTTATTTTGGGAATGAGGTTTGTGGCTTCAACAAAAATCCGTAAACGAAAAATAAAAATTTTATTATCTGCACGAGCATTTAAAAAATCAGCTTTTAATAACACGTTGCCATTTGATTTACAAAAGATCTGATTAAAAAAATAAGTTAAGGACTACAGCAAATAAAACCTAGAAAAAATGTCATTTTCAACCCGTGATTATATGAAATGAAATAAATAGGAATTGGGATATTTTTTTAAACAATAAATGCGAGGCAAAGTCTTTTGTGGATCATTTGCAATACTAAAGTGACTCATTGAACGAAACAATTAAAGAGGAGTAGAAATATAATTTAACTTGCATGAGCATGTGATGCTTGACTGTCCAAGAAATGATGTTCTGACATGATACATTGAAATATGCATAGCAAATTTCATTTTAATCTTTATTTAATTTTGTTGCGTCGTATGACTCTAAGGTTACAATGCCACATTAATCTCCTGCTTCTAAAGCGTACCTCACTTCTAGACATCATCCTAATAATTTTGGAGCAGTTATAAGGGAAAAAGCTTTGAAATATTCATTTCTAAAAATAAATGTTTGTGAGGAATAGTATTCATATATCGATTTTTGAAAGGAATAATAAATGGGAAATATAGTTTTGAATATGGTTTCAAAATTTAAAAAAAGTACTTTTTAAAATTATTGCATAAGCTTTATTGTGGGTACAATTTTAAATAATAATGTAATTAAAAACGAAAAAGGAAATCTACGGTCCCAAATTTCAAGTTATCATGTTAGAGCATTATTATTTTTTATGTGATTATTTGATTTAATTCATTTAAGTCATTAGCCAGTTTAAATCGTTTTGAAAGAATTAAGAGACTTCTCTCTCTCTCTCTCTCACTAATGATAATTTCATTAAAAATTTCATTTTCAATTTTTCTTCCTGGCTAACAAAGTTTTGTTGCTCGATTGATTTTAAGATACCCCCCCCCCCCAGTAATTTCGTTGAAAAGTTCACAACTACTGTAAACTATTGTACATGTGGTAAAATACAATAAACATGATGTCGATTGATCTTAAAATTACTTTCTAATATTTACATTATTTTGAGAAATACAATTAATAAAAATGCACTTATAATATTATTTAAGAATAAATATAAGTCGCGTTTTACAAAGTTATGATAGTTAAAACTAAAAGATAGCAACAAAACAACAGCAGCAGCAGCAGCAACAACAACAACAACAACAATAACAATAACAATAATAACAACATTATTATTATTATTATTATTAGAGCGAGATTATTTATTAAAAAAAGAAATTGTAAACAAAATGGGAGATGACGTCATTTCATAAAAACTAAAACTAAAAAGCAATTGATAGTGACTTTAATTAAATATTTCCAATAATGCTGAGCCCCCCCCCTCAAATGTCGTCAGTTTGGTGACTCCGCTGTTTACCAATTGGAAAAGCGAATACTTTTTACCTTCAAATTTTGGAGACATCAAAACCTCCTAACCAAAACAACATCATGCTCTCACATGATAAAAAATTATGACCCCAATAAAGGGACGGTAGGATTTCTGCTGAGGTAAGAAAGTCCAGAGTTAAAACTCAATGTCCTTGATTAATCATCAAGTAAGGCACAGGATATCCATCTGTGGCTCTTTTGACACAAAATACTAAATAACTAAATAAATACTATGCTGAATCCATTGAAAATTTAAAGTCATGTAAAAAAATATTAGTTTAAATTTTCAGTAGGAATAATTATCTGAGATTTTGCAGAAATTTACTTATATTTCGCTCGTGAAAAAAAAATGCGAATGATTCTAATTCACAGACTTTGTTAAATGATCCGTAAAAATTGTATATAAAATTGTATATTGTACATTTTTAATTATGTCTTATCAAATGTCATAAAATGGTTTTACTAAAAACGTAAAAGAAATTGTTCGGAAACTATGAAAGTATTTATTGATAATCCGTTGTTGAAAATTAAATAGTAAATTAAAGTACGAGAAAATAGTAATTTACCCTATTTAGATGATAATAAGACAGATGGTCATTTCAAAATTTGGTTCTGCTATTTCGGAATGTTCTCTGTTGTTATTGTAACTTATAGTTCTTTACAAACCCAGTGACAGTTATCTGTCAGCAATTTAAGTCGAGTAAGCATCTTTCGTTTTTTTAGGAACACCAACTAGAACCAAGAGTACTCCATTGCTACTACATCGCATTCTTTTTCAAAAACCTTTTATACTGGGGGGTACATTTACACCCCTCTCAGATGTACCACAGAAGAAAAAAAAATTAAAATGAAATCTGCCTAGCTTATTTCAATGAATCATGTCAGAACATAATTTCTTGCACCACGTGCTCTTGCAAGTTAAATTATATTTTTATTCATTTTAATTGTTTCATTGAATGAGTCACTTTAGTATCGAAAACGACCCACAAAACTTTGTCTCGCATTTACTATTTTAAAAAATATCACATTTCCTATTTATTTAATTTCATATAATCACGTGCTCAAAATGACATTTTTGTAGTTTTTATTTTCTTTAGTAATTAGCTTATATATTTTTAATAAGAACTTTTGTAAATGCAATGCCAACACGTCATTAAAAGCTGATTTTTTTGAGATGCTCGTACATATAATAATTTTTTTAATTTTTCTCAAGCAGATTTTTTTTTGTCTAAGGATTTTTGTTGACACCAAATAACCTCATCTGCAAAACATCATTTTCTGTCATGATAAAAAAAAAACTGCTCGAAGCCCGGACGCCCATATCACCTTTAAGACGTGCACCCCCTATGCTAGTACACTATCTCGTAATGTTTTCTGAAATCACTTAAGAGATATTTACAGTTTTTTGATGTTGTATAATACCAATCAGTATATTTCCGCAAGTAGTATTTTCGTACAGTTATAAATAATCATCTAAAAAGATTAAAAAACAACTTTGTTTCCAAAATATGCCTTTTATTCCTTGGAAATAAACAGATCAAGTGACCATTAATTGTTGATGTACTCTTTATTTCTTAGAAATAAACTAAGATCAATTGACCATTAATTGTTGATCCTTTTTAAGAACTCGCGTAGGTTTCAAAATAACCGAAAGAGGAGAATATTTTTCCTCCCAGTGAAATCTATTTTCGGAAATAAACAAAAGTGTATTTTAATTGTCTCACTTCGACATGGATTTCTTATTTCGAAACGGATGTTTCACAAGAAATTTTTCGAGAATTTTTGACAGCAAGCATTATAAAAGCTCTTGCATATTTCAGACAGCACGTTGTGTGAATTCAAGACAGATTTTTAATAGGTTATTTATTTTTTAGACATTAGATACATGAACCCACTTTTCTCTAATTTTATCAAATTTATCAAAATATTTTAAATTATATTTTAAAATAAAACTGTTTATAGTTTTAATAAATATTTTTATATGCACGTGAGTTGCAGTGATGCGAAATTTATTGTTTACTTGCACAAGATTATTGCAAACTTAATTGTAAAAAAATATAATGGGCGCGTAAAATCCTAAAATTCATTCCTCCATGTATTAACAGTTCGGACTAAAGTTTCGAACATCTTTTAATTTGTTAAAAAATTCCTTTCCTCTATTTTTTGAAATCTTTAAATAAGTTATTATTTTATATTATATATGTTTTTTTTTCAAATTTAAGAATTTTTTAAACATATATTTGCTTTATACAATTGTTTTCTTCATTTTCCTTAAGCAGTGATTAGGATTGTAGGCTTCTATTCTTCGGCCTCCTGACTGAGGTTCAAAGAAGCTGATCACTATTATAAAAAATATTTACTTTTTTAATAGAAAATATTATAGAGAAATTTATGTTTATCTAATTTAATAATTTATTTGAGGAATAAACTTTTTATAATACTTTTTTGTATGAAGTTTTATCAATATTTCATAAAGGTTCAATTTTATTACATATATTTTAAATATAAGCTTATAATATGTTGAGTTTCATATATTTATACACTTATTTATTTATTTTATTACTTTATATTAAGATATTTAACATATTTCATAATATTATAAATATGTTTATATGTTTAAATTAAACTTTTTAAAAAATTGTGGAAGGAAATTTCTTAAAATTTTAAATTCAATTTCCCTATTATTAACCATTTTAATTTTTATGACGTAAAAAAAAGCAACTGCTGGTTAAAAGAGAAGGCAATGGAAATAAATTTCAAATGTTTTTTTTTTCTACAAACTCTTATCAGTTTTCAAAATGATAAATTTTATAAATTGAATGATGAATTGAAAATGATAAATTTTTGAAAACTAAATATAACTAATAACCACTTTTTATTTTTACGAATCTTTAAAATTCAAGATTAAAATATTCTTCATTTTGTTCCAAATTTTGAGATCCTCTAGCTTCAAATATTCAAGGAACTTTTCTTTTAAAAATATTTTATATTTTAATGCTTACAGCTTCAATCTTAAATCGTGAAAACTCAAGAAGAATCGTTTTCCGTATCGAGCAATCGTTACTGTACCAAACCTTTTTAAATAACCATGATTTTTCTGCTTCAGGTAACATAGCCAATTATATCATTTTCAGTCGCAAAAATATTCTTCAAAAATGATTTTTTTCTTCTTTGGATGAATGATTAATTTCAAAAGGAGGTTTTTAAAAGACTGTTTGGTCGATTTATATGGATTTATTTTAGTTATTCTCTAGTAAAACGCTTTCATTTCTTCTACCGAATCTTCAAAGGCAATTTCAAGTGTTAATCGATTGTAGAGCGAGATTCTAAGAATCATTTGATCCGTTATTTAGCCTCCAGCCAATCATTGTTCAGTATCTAGTATCTGAAAGGAAACTGAAGCGTATCATGTTGATTTCTCTTCCATTAATCGCATATTCTTTGATGTAGATAACATTTTTTTTGAATCTCTGTAATCGGTATTCAAAAATTCTTTACACTGTACCGAGTGAATTTAAAATGATGACTCGATAAATGTTTATATGCATTTCGGTAGAGATTTTTGATACTTAATGGATTCCCAGATTCTTTTGAAAGAAACTCTGGAAAAATTGCTTAGTATGCAAGTTATTAATTCAAAATATAATAAATCAAATGAATTTTAACATTAACGAGTTGCTAAAGCAATGAACTTCAATTTTTTTTTTTGCAATTTTTATGTGCATGGGTAATTTTTTAAAATTAGGTTATTGCAAATTTTTCCTTTCTCTGAAAGAGTTAGTTATAAAATCCGAAAAAAATTTAAAACAATCTTCAAAAAATGTTTGTCCAGAATATAATATAATTTTTTATTAAAATTAGCGTGTACATAACTAATGATATTATAAATATTTCTATAATATTAAGTTCAAAGGTTACTCGTATTTTAAACTACCAATTCAGAGATTACTTTTAATATTTTATTTTTATATTATAAGCGATGAAAGCGAGAGAGTGGAGACAGATATCATTTTTCCAAAGGATCTTTGCTCATTTTGACACATTCAACTCAGTGGTTTTTCTTTTTCTTGAAAAACATAGCTTTTGGTTTAGCAATTAAAGATTCATATAAAAGCGACTGATACGAAACATCCATCTAAGATGTATTTAAGAAGTAGAATTTCTATGATGGATAATCATTATCATAATATGTAAAGGTCTAATCTCGTCTCTCTCATTAACATTACGGATTTGTAAAGCTGCTCCTTTGAGCTGTTGGTCTCTTCGTAAGGCAGAAAGTTTATCAGATATAGTAACGGTTAAGGAACCCGACTTTGGAGACCAAGTTGTTGGCCATTTTTTGACAAAAATGAAGGATATTCGATAATCTTGATGAAAACTCCATCAGTATTCGAGTAACAGTGTTTGTTTCAGAAGCTTTCACTCCTGGTCAGAGAAACTATACAATGTCAAGGAAACAGAGCTAAAGGCAATAGTATTAAATTGGCTAGTTTAAAGCAGTAATAGTTGAGTTAATTTCAATTGAGTAGCTGAGCGAAATCTCCCTAATCATTTTAAACTATTACAGTTGTTTAATAGCTTTGTTCTATTTATATGCTGTTGTTTCCAGCAAATGTTGCCTGTGGGTACGCTTCGGCTGCTTATTGCAATCTTTTCATGTAAAAGAAAGCATCATTTTCTGAATCCATGTCCTTCGCTATATAACTTTTCTTGATATAAATATTTAAAATATTTAAAATCTTTTATATACATATGCTTATAATAAAGGTATATTTATTATTTAATTTTGCTCTTTAACTATATTTTCCGTTAAGAATACAATATTACCACAAATAAGTGCTATTTTTTAATTGCGTATAAAAAGAAAAGTAATTTTAACAAAAATTCCGAAATCTCTCATCATACCAAGACTAGATTTTGTCGCTGAGGTATTCTAACCAACTAATGATTTTAAATAAAGTAACTAATAATGTGATATTAACACTAACATATCTCTAATTAATGATTTTATAAATACTTCAGTTATTGGAAAATATTCATGGTCTTTTATTAATTCACAGTGCTGACTAATAAAAAATACTATCAGGGCCATATTTTGTTGTTGTTGTTTATGGTACTTTTTCAAGTCAGCTGATTGTCAGCATTTTAAACCGATTGACTGTCTCTCATTTTTCATGAGCGCCAACTGGGGCCAAGAGAACGACTTATCTAAATACAAACATCGCAACCCTTTTTATGGGGTGGACTTCATTCATGCAGTTTCGTTCATTCATCCACAGATCGTAATTTAGATCTGGGACAGAGAGTTATCCCCTCTGACCCTGAACCCCCAGTGGTATTACTCTCAACATGGAGTACTTTGTGAACATGACAAAACATGAACCACAAAACACTCGAGAATCTTCGGCCGGCTAGGTCCGAACTCGCAACCTAAGGTATACAAGTCAAACGCTCTACCAACCAGGTTATCCCAGACCAGGACTGCATCCTAAAATAGATAATTTTCTAAGTGGAATGCCTCCAGAAATTCATGGAATTTCATGGAATTTTGAGGGTTATTTTTTTTTTCGTATGAAACTTACAAGTGTCACACCTATTCCTTTATCGCATTTATTCAAATGTAATCAATTTTTTTATTTACAAAATATTGTAATTTATCATAAACAAAAATCAAGCTCAAGATTTTCACGAATCACACGTTTGAGACCCCCCCCCCCGAGTTAAAAAAAACTCATTTTTGTCGTTATTTCTGTGAGCGTAAACACAGTTTATTAACGCTTTGAGCTATAAGAATGAAATTTTTTTAGACCAAATTTGTAGATTTGGATCAAAATTTGAACGAAATCTATTGAGACGAAGTCTGCCTGTATCTCTGTTCAAGTACAAGAGAAAACGATCATTTCAAAACATAAAGAGCTTCATGCACTATCTTTGATACATAGGTTTAGCATATAAAATATCAAATTTTGAATCAAATTCGTCAAGGGATTTAATGTCTATCGGTAAGTACTTTCCCATACTTGTAAAAGTAAAAATTCATAACGCTTTGAGTCAGATGGATGAAATTTTGTTAGGGTAAATTCGTAGAATTTCATCAAAATTTGAACGAAATTCATTGAGATGAAGTCTGTCTGTATCTCTGTTCAAGTACAAGAGAAGACAATAATTTCAAAACGTAAAGAGTTACATGCATTATCTTTGATACACAGGTTTAACATATAAAATAAATATTCTTACCAAATTTTGGATCAAATTTTTCAAGTTATAAAATGTCTATCGGTATGTACTTTCCCATACCTTTTAAAGAAAAACTCATAATTGCACATTTTAAATAAATAAATCTGGAGATGTTATCTTGTGACTGCAACTGTAATTTTGTATCAAATTTTATTGTTAAAACCATCGGTAAAATAGGCGTCCAAAATAAATATTTATACAAAAATTTCAGTAAAAATGCTATTATGCAAAAAATTTATATTTCGTAACCAGTTTTCACTAGAAGCATTTCAGGATTTACTACAGTAATTTTATCGATGGGGAGATAAATATTATTTCAGAAAATGCGAGAGAGTTTCGAGGAGACAAATCTATCCGGTTTAAATTTTAGATCATTACTCTTAAGGAGTTTTTTCTCACGTTTCCAAAGTTGCTTACAGACCAACGAATTTTCCGGATTCTTTTTCAGGTGAGCCATTGACTAACAAGCCAATACCCCTGATTAACTTTGCAATTAAGTATTCTAATTCAATGGTACTTTTTTTTACTATTGAGTGTAAAAAAATATTTAATTAAAATTTTTAAATTTAACTTTTTTTAACTGAGATACTGAAGCCATCTGTCTGAAAAGTATTTAGTAATAGAACATTTTTCTATTTCTATTTGTCCTAATATATATATTTCTTAAAATTTCTTTGATAAAAATTAAATTAAAATCGATGTAGAAACACGGTTTTGAGTAAGGGTTTGGTAAGTAAAAGGGTAATCGAGTCTCTCTTTACTGAGGAATTCCTACAGAATTTAATCCCACTCTAGCTTCTATATCTTAGTATGTAAAAAGAAAGATAGTTTTAGAGAAAAGAAGAGAGATCTATTTAAAGCAAAAGATAAAATAGATTGAAACTGAAACTGAACCCTTGAAACTGAATTCCTTAGTAAAATATGTAATTTATAGATCAGACGAAGGAATATTTTGGATTTTGGAAGGAAGTGAAATTATTTGTATCGCATTTAAAGGTATTTCATGTTGATTTTATTAGGATTATATGCTTTATAATAAAAATTTGGAACTCAAAATTTATAAATTTTTATCAGCTGCATTTGCTGTAATCCAAGTTTAATAATAAAACTAATTAAATGTCTCGTAAATTCTGTTGGTTGTAAATCTATAACAACATTGCCGTTTTGGAAGTTATCAGATAGTTTTATAAGATGTTAAATAAATAAATGCATTTAAAACGGATTCGTATATGGTACCCTGTACTTAACATACTAAATTACTCCTCCATCCTCCAAAAAAAATAAAAAAGGGAAAATTTCAAATATTTATTGCACGAAATGAGAAATTGAATCGTATTATATTGAATTAAATTTATTATATTATTAAATTATATTAAATTAATGATTAAATACGTTAAACTTATTACATTAAATTTATGTTTAAATATGTTAAACTTATTATATTAAATTTATGATTAAATATGTTATATTTTAAAATATAATTAATTTTCAATTAAATAGATATTTAAATGGAAGGAAACAATACCAACAACTGAAATATTTGAGATAATAAAAAAAGCGCGAAGAAAATTTTTAAATATTAAAAGTTCTTTTGTTGAAATAACTGTATTTGAGTTAATTTAGTTTTTTTCTATGCCAGTTTTATTTTATGCTTCAAGTAAAGTTAGAATTATTGTATCAATTTTTTTAGATATTTACTTCTATACCTATTTTTTATTAGCTTAAAGTATTTAAGTTGAGAATTCATAACAAATATTAAAAAATATCCCTCCATATAAGGTTTTGCTGACTGTTGTTAAGAAAGAAAATTATTTTCATTAAACACTTGAAACAATTTTAAACATTTAGAATATAAGGCTTTATTGTCAGATAATTAATTTACTTATTTCTGAAAGATTATATTCAAAGCAAAATGATGAAGAACAGCACACTTAAGCATTATACTCAATACAAATATACAAAATCAGATTAAATATACTTTAAGCATATTTAATTATATATTTATTTATATTAAAGATCTTTTGTTCCAGAAGTTAGATATCTGATAAAAATTCTTGAACAACTCGAAATAAAATACTCTTGAAATGCATTTTTTTAAAGAAATGCTTTTAATTATTTTACATCCTATTTGTCATTTATCAATCTGTTAAAAAAATTTGCAAAATATTTTAATAAAAAATAAAGTAAAAATTTGCATAAAATTTAAATATGTCAGCTAAAAACATTTGTGTAGAAATACAGTTTAAATAGCAACTTGTGTCTAAAAAAATGAAAATGTTTGACATAAAATTTCAATTTGTTTCATCATGTATAAATTATTAAAAAAAATTCAATTAGTATGAGTGACTTCACAGAATATAAATCCTAATGTTGAAAACATTACTTACACAACATTAATATTTTAGATTAAAATATGAAGAGCTCTATTCATTGTTGTAAGATATATTTTGTAAATGAAGTATAATCAGTATTTTACTTAGCTCCCCTTCACGTAATGAATATAATATTCTTGCATTGCTCTAATCATTTTTAAAGACCAGTTTAATAACCAAAGATACTATGGTTTCAATATTATTAGTCTAAAATTTAGCCAGTAAAACATAATACATAAAATACAATAATATTTTGATTCAAAGTAGTTCAAATCGTCAAGAGGTTTGAATCTATTGCATTTTGCTGAATTTAATGTAAAGTAATTTCACAGAATGTTAATCATAATGTTGAAAATTACGTACATAACATTAAAACTTTGCGTTAAAATATGAAGAGTTCTATTCCTTGTTGTAAGATGCATTTTGTAAATGAAGTATAATCAGTATTTTACTTAGCTTTCCTTTATGCAATGAAAATAATTTTCTTATATTGCTCCAATCACTTTTAAAGACAAGTCCAGTAGCCAAAAATACTTCGGTTTCAATATTATTATTCAAAAATTTGACCAGCAAAAGATAATACATAAAAAACAATAATATTTGATTCAAAGTAGTTCAAATCATCAAGAGGGTTGCCTCAACTGCATTTTGCTGCAGTGTACAGAAAAAGGTATTGGTACAAATCGATTTATTGATAATAGATCGTAGCTTTAAATATAAGTTGAAAAAGTAATTTACTTTCTCTTTATGTCAAGTAAGAAGGAAAATAATTAATTCAACATAAAACAAATTTATAGCAAGTAATCATTCATATCATCGATTCATGTCAATATGAAAAGAAAAAATTATTAAAAAAGCATAATTTTGAAAATTGTAAAAATATTATATATTTATCACTTCTTAAACGGAATAATACTAAGTAAATAACCTGACTAGCAAGATTAAATAATTAAACTAAATATTTGGTGCATAAAAAATAAATAAAGTTTTTATGCTTTCCTGTATCTAACTCTCTATCTGTCCATATATACTGTTGAATAATTTTATGTTGGAAGAATGATTTTAATTTTTTCTCTATTTTCCTTATTAATTTACATCAGTAAAGAAAAATATATCATTCATTTGAAATAAATTGTCATATATGAATACTTGTTGCATATTCAGTCTTTAGTAATGAGATAAAACATTAATCGTCAATAATTTGCAGATATGAGATAAATTTTATTAAAATTCTACCATTTGTGAATAATTTTGACAAATTATGTAAAGCTTTATTACGAAAATTCCGAGGAAAGAAAATTGAATGGAAAATTTACGTATCAACATAAAATCTTGTAACTTGAACAATTTAAGAAAATGAAACGCTAGAATGATGTTTTGAGAAAAGCAATCACGAAAGACAATTAAAGATATATTGTTTGGAAATTAATCTCTGGTGACTCAATCCAATTTTTTTTAATTTGAAGGGTATTAAAAAAAAAAAAACCTTCCGATTGGGATTGTTTTCAAATTCCATTTATTCCTCTGGAAAAGTAAAATTACAATCACAGTTCATTAAAAGTTCTTATTCTCAGACTGTTAGCGCCATCTATTAGTAACAAAGTAAATCGAACAGATCCCTTTTGTGAAGAAGGCACAAAATCAATTTAATTTCGAGAGAAATAAAGAATAATTTTACATTTTAAATTATAATATACTTTTTTATAATCCATTTAATGTATATATTTTTTTTAGTTAGAAAGATAAGCCTTGTGACAGTTATAAGGTGATATGACAGCTGTTATTAAAGTAAAAAATGTGAAGAATAAAGAGTTGCTTTAATTAAACTTTGCACTTTGTTATAATCTAATTACACCATAGCTGTTTTAACAGATTTTTCTGAGAAATAAAAGTTACTGAATAAAGGAGGTTTGCACTTTAATTTACTCAAGCAAAAGTATAAATATTTTTTTTTAATTTTTGAATTTCAGTAGCTGCGAAAATTTCCTGTTTTCTACTTCATTGAGAATTTTCAGTTTCATCATTTTACTTTCAAAATAAATCAAATTAAAATTTAATTTAAAGAAATTCAATGATAAAGAGAACAAATAAAAATAAAATGAATGCATAAAAATTATCTTTCCGCTGAAATTAAAGTCATATTAATTCTTAACCAAATAAATATTTAAGAATTTACATAATTGATATGAATTAAACATGTTATATTTAATATATTTAATGTTAATTAACTTTTAGAATAAATATACTAAAATTAGGGCCTTGCAAAAAACATGAATTCAATTTTTCACTTCTAAAAATATTTGGGAATATTTGAAAATATTAATTAGGGAAGTCAATCTTCAATAGATTTGTGATGTTTATTTAGCAAAACGCATATTTGTTCCTAAAAAAGCTGATGTGCAGTTGGTTTATTTTGTTTTTTTAAAGGTTGAAGGTAATTTGTATCAATATTTAGATAATTTCACAGAAATTCTATGCTCATTTTTAAATGTAATTATTTATGAAATAAAATCGTGTTTAAAAAAAATCTACAATCTATTAACTAATTTATTAGACATAAACTTATATTCTTTATTTTAGCTGGTAAGATTGCATACATTGTTAAATATTTTGTGTAAAAAATACATTTTTTTTTCTGGTGGATTAATACTTCTATTCCTTATTTCTCAAGACGTATTCTGTATTTCTTGCTGATGAAAGAAAAATCTTAATAATGTATAACTTTATGCAATATGTTCAAAGAAAATTGAATTTAATCATTATTTTATTTTAATGAATTATTTTTGTCAGAATTTAAAAAAAAAATGATGTATACTGTAACTACGATGTTTAATATAACTATATTTTACACAATTACTACCCCCATTTAAAGTAACTACATTACTATTTTGTAATATTTAAAAAAACAAAAATCATTTCTTAAATAATTTTTTATTTCATATATAGCTAGGCAAAATATTGCATTTCAACGTATGATTCTTTTTTTATTTACACACACACACACACACACACACACACACACACACACACACACACA
>JAOUZG010019159.1:25286873-25298907 GCA_026289955.1 Argiope argentata | reverse complement strand
ACACACACACACACACACACACACACACACACACACACACACACACATTTAAAAGTTTTTGTTGTAAGAATTTTGAAGAAGCATTAAAAATAAAAAGATTTGCATCCAATAAAATTAAGTATTTCAGATTCACTAAAGTTAGTTGAATATTTTAATATTCAACTAACTTGGTTCTCAATCATTTTGAGAGCAGGCTCTCTTCCGTTAGCCGGGTGCAAGCAAAAAATCGTCAAAGAAATTTGGAGGAATACCATATCATTTGGCGATTTTCCGCTTTAAATAGTTGTAAGAAATTTGGCGGAATTCTACATTATTTGGCGATTTTCCAATTGCGACCGGTTAAAAAGTACCTGAGAGCATAATAAAACAATTATCAAGTACTTAAAAAATAAAACAATTAATCATACAATATTTTAAAAAATCAAATAAGGAAATTCGAAAATTAATACTTCTCTAGACGGCCGAGTGGTTTATTTCTGTGGGTACATCTTTTTTATATTACATTTTTACAAATTTATTTTTCTATATATTTAGATTATATTTTCTAATTCGTACAAGCTTGGCAGCTTATTTTTTGAATTATGAACATCATACAAGGATTATTTATTTTTAAAACCATTTAGGGAACATTTTAAAGCTAAAAAATGAAAGTGTTTAAAGTTATTAAATGGTTTTAAAACGGGAACATTATGCATTTAATTTTTTAATATAAGTGTCGCAAGAAAAAAAATCAGCATTCTTGAAAAAGTTAATTAAACAAACTAACTAGAGAGCAAATTATCATTACTCTACATAAAAAAAATGCAAAATTCATTAATTACATAGTGCCAAGTCACTGTGAATATTATGTACCGTTATTTTATCAACTTACGTTTCGACATTTAGCAAGCAAAACAACCAACGACAATTAAGTCTAACAAATTTCACCACATGGGATAAATTTAGATGCAATTTTTGCTTAGGAACTATTAATGAATATCATGCTATATTGGTAAGATGAAAAACAATAACAACAACAACCCTACCGTTCTATTTTTAACATTTCAAAAATAGAAGGGAAAATGTACACGATATTTATTAATAGCAACCACTAATATTTGTTTAAAATTATAGAGAAATATAATAAAACTGAACACCGTTCTTTATATTTCAGAAAATGGTAAAAGGAAGAATCTGAAAAAAAAATTAAAGAAATATATGTTTAAAATTATTATTACCTTTCGCCTTTTAATGGATTAAATTTGACACTTGGTTGCTCATGGGAATCTATCACTATCTATATATATCTACATTCATATTTATATCCATATCTATATCTATATATTACGGCTATCTAGTGTAAAGGGTAAGTGTATTGTATAATCGAGAATTTGCGATATTTTAAGCACTGTTATAATTTAATTATTGGATGGCAGAGATCAAATAATGTACATTATAGGATTTTTCACCAGTATTTGACTATAGCACATTTTGAGATCTTTTTCGTGTTTTCTATCATGTGAGAACATCACGTTGTTTTCGTTAGGGTTTTTTAAATAATTGAAAGCAACGAATGATTGAAGCTAGAAATCTTTTAAGTCATGCATAAATCATAAATGGCAATATTCATCAAAATCTTTCAATCTCATATATTTTTTTTACCTGCTTTTACCAGCATTGCATTATTATTACGTATACTTCTTTGAAAGCAGATGAGTTTTTAAAAGGTTTATCTGCTTTTACCAGTATTGTTTTATTACTGCGTATGCTTCTTTGACAGCAGATGGGTTTTTAGAAGGCTCATGTAGAACTATGACAACACAGCTGTTATCTCATATCAAAATCTGTCGAGTTCCAAAACTTTGTTTGCAAGTTAGAAAAATTGAAAATAAAAGTTTAAAAAATTATCATTATATCTATGCGTAAACCTATATATATATATATGGAGAGAGATAGGGATAGAGACCGATATAAAAGTCTCGTGATTGTTTCAAACCAGTTTAAGCTGGTTAATGACTTAAATAAATTAAGACAAATAATGACCTAAAAACAATAATGCTCTTACAAGATAACCTGAAATTTGCTATCGTTGATTCAATTTTATTTTTTGTTTTTATTGTTTCCTCCTTTCTTGAAAGAATGTCATCAAGATTTAATATCCTTTTTCAGATTATTAGCATTGTCCACATAACTAAATAAAGATACTTTAATATTATTTAAACTGTAAATAAGAACATACCATTTTAATATTCAGTTGAATTAGAATCGAAATCTTATTAATATGCGAATTTATCTTCCCTTTATTTATATGTTATTGTTCGAACACTTTTCAATAAAGGGTGGATTTTAACATTTTAGTTCTTAAAAATCTAAACAATTCGAACAGAGAAAATATTTTATGCTGCTCTCTGTCATTATGCACATTCTTCTTCAGCACTACATTGTCGCAGAGTTAAGTGTTTTTCGCCGTAACGAACCGATTGTTCGAAGTCGCTTCGGCACAAAAAGCCAGTAGTCAGTCTATCGCTCTTTCGAAGCACAAGGAAAGAGTATTATTTTTCGCACTCCACCAAGAATATCGAAAGAATGCAAATGAAGAAACGTGGTGAGAAAATCCGCTCCCACTCGCCTTCCTTCTTTAATTTCCTTACCTTAGCATTTTAAATTCGAAAATGATGAACAGGGGCTCGATTTGTTATTTTTTCCACCCTACCCCCCAACTTCTCATTAACTCCCTTCTTGGGAAAAGTCTCTCCCCATTCTCGCTCTCGGCGGCGACTTAAAAAGAAGAATGTTCGTTCGCCAGTGCTTAGTTCCACTGAATATTCTTTCATTTTAAGTTTCCTGAAAAGTTTATGCGAAGAGGATCTTCAACATATTGCAGACAGGAAGGAATATGTTAACTCTTTCCGTCCGCCGATGCTCAATTTCATTAGGATCGAAAATGGAGCTCCGAGAGAAAGTTGCTCATTGTTGCTATGATTATCTTTATAATAAGGAAGCGTTTTATTCTTTTCAAAGGAAGGATAAATAAGCATTCAGGGTGTTGTTGGAACAAATTTATATAATAAACAAAATATTAGGCAGAGAATTTCTTATAAAATGGATTGTTTCTTTTTTTAATCCCAAATATATAGATAAAAATAAAATGTTCTTTTTATGGAAGGCGAATTTGTAAAAAGCATTATTTGATAATGCTTATAATAAACATAGATAAAAATTTGACGATCTACGTTATAATTTTTTTTTGGATTAGATAAAAAAGAAGAATTATAAAGACGTCTATTTCTACTGGGGGGGATTTGGAAATAAACTGCTTGATAATACTTATAATTAGCTTTTTTTAAGTAAAATGTTTGATGATCTACGCTATAAAAAGTTTTTGGATTAAATAAGAAAGAAAAATTATAATAACGATGATTTTTTAAGATAAAATATTAGGTAAAGTGATTTTAATGGATTGCTTCTTCTTTTTTAATGTCAAATACATAACTAAGAAGCATTTTTTCTGGGGAGGGTATTGAATTTGAAAATAAACTGCTTGACATTATTTATCGTCATTATTTGTTAGGTAAAAATCTGGCAATCTATGATATAAGAAATTCTTGGTTTAAATAATTAAGAAGAATTATTATATAGAAGCCTGTTGTTCTTTTTAAAGAAACTATAAATAAGACTTAAGAATGACGTTGGAACAATTTTATGAACAAAATATTAGGTAACGTATTACTTATAAAATATATTGTTCCTTTCTTTTTGTTAATGTCAAATATATAAATAAGGACCTGTTCTTTTTTGGGGGGGAGGAGCAAATTTGTAGTTGAATAGTTTGATAACAATTTTTCAAATCCAATCAAATTTTTTTACCTAACAAACATCGATTATTGTTTGATATAATCGATGTTTGTTTGGTAAAAAAATTTGATGATCTATTTTATAAAATCTGCTTGAATTAAAGGTTTAATGATCTCTATTACAAAAATGTATGAATAAAATATTAAATTATTTTCATTTCAAGAGAAAAGTTGGCATTCCGATATACATTTTCATTAGGATCGAAAATGAAGCTGTGCGAGAAAGTTGTTCATTGTAGTTATGATTATTGTTATGATCAAGAAGCATTTTGTTCTTTTTAAAGGAAGGAGAAATAAGCACTCCTTGTTATTGTTAGAACAAATTTATAAACAAAATATTAAGTAAGGCATTTCTTGTAAAGATGATTTCTTCTTTTTTTTGGTATGTCAAATATATAAACAAGGAACAATTTTTTTGGAGGGGGAGGGGGTTAGATAAAATATTTAACCTAACTGTAAGTTTATTTTATATCATTTGTTAGGTAAAGTATTTGACTATCTGCGTTTAAAAAAAGTTTGGATTAAATGTTCAATGATCTTTATTATAAAAACATTCGGTTAAAAAATTCTAATATATTTATTATAAAAAAATTGACATATGATTTTTTTGACTACTTTTATACAAACAATTTCCATAGAATGCTTGGTGATACTTATTTAAAAAAAGTAGGCTTTATTAGTTTTATGTTGAAAATTTTGATCATAAAAATGCCTTTAAAAAAACTTTAAAGGATCTCTATTACAAAAATCCTTCTGCTAAAATACTTGTTCATATTTACCATAAAAGTCATTAAATACGCTTGATTTTTATAATAAAAGTTCAATATTTTTGATATATTTGTAACAAAAGTTATCTGAATAAAAAGCTTTATGTTATTTTTTTATTATAAAAACGCACTTTAGACCCTTGTTTGAAAAAAAAAACAAAAAAACATAAAGCAGCTTTATTGTGAAAGCAAGAGATGTTGAATTGGATAAAAAACTTTATGAAAAAATGATTTTATAGTCTTTACCAATTTTTTGTCATTTCTTTATTTTTATATAGCACATATATATCATGGACGAATTTCTTATTTCTAATTATTATTTTTTTAAATGTTTGCTGAAGATCTGATGAATTTCAGAGTTTAAAAAATAAGAAAAGTGATTTATGTTTGTAAAGGTGTATGCCCTTTACTATTTTCTTTTCCCGACAGTAGATTCAATTTTCTCTTTTTTCAAGATTCTAAAACTCTGACATCTGTATTAGAATTCCTTGTTCCATTTTAAGACATGATAATAAGTATTGTAAATATTTCTCCTTGGAAATATGTAATATCAAAATTTCAGATAAGTATACTATTCTAAATTTAGTTACCTCCAGGAAAAGCGATAAATTAAGAAGGATAAATGTTATATTAAATGTATTTTTATTTAAAGTTTTTGCAAAAAGTAATCTTCAATATATTATAAGCATGTTTATATTAAAATCCTCTAATTTCAAGGATTCAAATTAAATCCATAGCCATTTTTTATTTAGCATATTTTTTATGATTTTCTATTTTCATTATAAAATAGAGTAATGAGTTTTTAAATAAATAAATAAATGTTAATTTATTTTTAACTTTTTAAGCCATAATGATTATCATACCTGTCGTCCTGGTACGATAATCAATATGGCTAGAATTATCAAAATCCTTCTGGATCTATATTACCTTCTTTCACATGTAATGTGAATGTTTTAGCCTATATAACCTTCCAAATTTATTATTTATATTTAATTATTATGTAGCTCATCTTCCAAAGCATAGAGGTAGCTGAGTCGTTCTCTTGGCTCTACTTCAAACAAGAGATGCTGAGTAGGCTTAAGTCGCTGACTACCTCAGTGTTTGCCATAAGAAACAACAAAACGTTACTTGAATTTGCATCGTATTTATAAGACTATTGAAGCAAGATGTTTTAATCTGATTTGATGAATGCCATTAATTATTTAATTTTATCTGCCTGTAAAAAATTAATGATGAGACCTGATAATGCATAATCTAATTTATAGTAGGTCTCAAGATAAGAGGAGTAGAAAATTTTTTCTTATTGGTATTACAATCACAATTGAATGTCTTGAAATTGTTCAACTGTGCCTTAATAATATCTTCATTATAAAGTTTATAGTATTATCATTAGCTAATCCAAAATTATCATAAATGTATCATCCTTAATAGCTGAATAATAATAATAATTTCGTACAATTTCTATTTGAATAGGGACTTAAATGTTAAATTATAATTACACAAATTTATTTTCGTTCAAATTCATAAATAAATAACTTTAATTAAATTATTTTTCATATCTGCAAATAAACAAAATACAAAATTGATATTTACTCACTTCAAGTGAAACAATTATCAAATCATCTTTTATATTATGAAACGATAATTTTTTTATATAAATTTTTGGAAATAACAATTATTGTTTGGAACCTTGTTATTTTTATAACTTCAGAAGGTTCATTAAATACAATTGAGTTCAGACGTTTTACGCTACTTACGGTGGGAAAAAGGCGTGTCTGCTAAAGTGTTGCCTGATAAAAGAATTTCTGGCATTTCAGTATGATGAGTCTAAACACAAATATAAAGGCATTGATTTAAAATGATAATTTGTTTATTTTTAATTGAAAATGATTAATTAAGAAATTTAGAGATTGTCAACAAATCGGGTATAAAAAATAAATTGGAAACATCCTTCAGATACATTTATGATAGACGTAATAAATAATTAAAAATCTAATAAATAAATAATAATCATTTCTCGAAATGACTTAATATTATCAAAATATTAATTTCAACACGATAACAAATATCCTTAAATGAGACTGTCTTAATTTTAAGTATGGAAGAAAATTTATGGAAGACAGCTTTTATGCTACTGAAATCATGAAATGGTCCAATATTTTTTCTTTCACATAGTTTGAACTGTGAAATGCTGTAATTTTAATTTCGAAATCAAAATGTCGTGACCAAATGATAACAGAAGTTACGCTGAAAGCTCTTTACTTTTTTCGAATTCAAACGTCATATGCTTTGCACTGAAGAAAAGTTTAAAGAGGGTGTATCAACTAAGATTCTTCACCTAAGCCTGGTAAATTAAAAGTATCGTCTGTCATTGCAGCAGCCTGTAATAAACCTGTAAATTCAACCCATAGTCACCATTTATTTAAGTACTCTTGTCCCCTCCATTTAGTTATTAATTCACCAAATATTGAATACCCACGTTTACGGTTTGAACCGATGGCATGCTCACTGTATCGTTTGTCATTTCTTTGTTTTAATATTTTTTTTATTTCTTTTCTTTCCTTCCTTCCATTATGAGTTTATCCAATTAATTAGATAACAGTGTTATAGGCAAAAGTGCGCAGGTTGGCGTTATGCTATGCCATTTCAGTAAATACAATTAAAGTACTATCAAAAGAATTTTCATTGTTAATATTGGGAAGTAAAAAATAATTACGTTCATATTTGATACTGACACATTAAATAAAATTTCCCGAAATAATATGTTACTTTTCTTTATTTTATATAATGAATTTTTTTTAAATTAAAAAGCCTTTTTTTAAACGAAAAAAAGTTGCGAGTGGTAAAAGTTTAAAAATATTTATAGTATCACAATCTGCAACATATTTTTTTAAAAAAATTGAGTCTTATATATGATACCTATGAGTTTCTTCAGTCGAATTTGATTATTAATTTACATAATACGGAACAATACAATGATCTAATTCTATAATGCTAAAATAATTACCCAAAATTAATCGATTTAATGAATTATAAAAAAATATAAAGATTTAATTAAATTTTTAAAATCAATTAAGGTGTTTAAATTCATACTTTATTTTAAATAATCATACAAAAAATATAGGTATGAAAACTTCGCAGAAATACAAAAGCATTGATTAACTATTTCCAGAATTTATTTGCTTAATAGAGTAAATGACATCATGTTGCAGATATTGTACTAAGTTACAATGTATATAATACATCCCTTTCATCTGCATTTATATGACGTGGGCAGTACCTAGCCAAAGTGATCTCTGAGGACTTCAACTCCTCACCAGCACGAAAACATTTGATCAGGGATGGAAGATTAGGGATATTTGAGGAGTAGGATATTTGAATCCATATATAAATAATTCAAACACTTAAACTGTGTCACATATCTTATTTAGACAACTTTTTTCTTTACGGAAAACTATTTTACAACTATAAATAATAATAATTCCCAATTGAAACTATTTTAAAAACTAAAATATTTTGGTATTGGTTTGTTTTATTAATACTGAGGAAGTTGAATGTTCATCGAATGTTATTTGAAAAATAATTTTATTGTAAAAATATTTTTAGCGCTGTATTTATTAAATTATATTTCTATGTTATATAATGATTTTAAAAAAGTCAAATGACTTCATATTATACAAGTGGTGTTACAAAGGGAGCATTTACTAAACATGATTCTATTACAAAGTTTAGGTAGTTAAATACAAGTATTTTATGGTTAGATTAATGCAGAAAGTTTTTATTTTCATATGATTTCTTAGCAGAGTTGTTTCATTTTATATCAATGATGATCTCAACGAAAAAAGGCCTATTATATACAAATACAACAACAGCAAGACATTGTTGTAAAAATACAACAGCAGTGAAAATATCAATTGTAAAGAATTTATAGATTTTTCTAACCAATTAATTTTCTAACCAATTAATTAAATAATAACCCAATTTTGATAATTTATAGTTGACAGATTAATTAATTTTTGGGAAATAAAGTTATAATTTTTCCCCAACGACCGACTGAATTAAACTATATAATATTTGCTTGAGTAGATTTCTACACTTTAGAGTTAACCTATTATCAGAACAGTGTAAATTATTTAATATCATGAAGACGTTATTTAATATGAATAAATCCGATGCACAAACATGTTTACGATTTGATTCTTCTTAGAAAGTCTTATTTAGTAGCATTGAGAGTAAGAACGATGGAATTTTCTGACTCGTATGCTATAATTCATGAACCCTATTTCGAACTTCGACATGAACCTCTATCTTTACAAGCATAATACACATGCATCCCCTGCTGGCACAAAAACTGCTCCCCGGGCAAATTTAAAAATAAAATTAAAGAAAGGGGAAAAGAAAAAGAGCCCCTTTGAAGAAAGGGGGTTGAGGAGTGGGTGGAGAGTGAGAAATTCCGTTAACTGATTCTTGCCTTAACACCGTCTATTTTTTACTCGCAGCCAATTTTTCGTATCCCCAACATTTTTTTTACCCAGTGAACGCAGAAAGGCGTTCTAGTAATGACCTAGTATTGATTTGGCATTAACCTTCTTTCACACTTTTAAACTGCGTCCGCTTTTATTGCATAAAACATTAATGGAGCTAAACAGCAGATTAATTTAGACACAGCTCAAGACCCCCCTTAATTGTAGCAGCCACTTTGACACATTCCATAAATTACAAACGCGCCGCGTAACGCTGTTTTTTTTTTCTGCCTCCTCTTTTTTCCTTTTTTGCCTCCCATGGCATTCTCTACTCATTTTGCCTCCACTCTATTTTTTTCTTCATAGTTTGAGAGCTGCCTTCGTTTTTAGCCCCTCGGATTCTTCCTTCTTTTTTTTTCTAGGTCATTAGCCGGATTTGGCAATATTAATGCGCCTTTCTTATTCTGTATTAGGGAAAGTATGAAGTGTTGGCCTCCTATTGGATACTAGATCGCCCCCTTTGGCGGTCAGAAAAATATTCGAAGGAATGAAATGAATAAAGCATAAAAATGTTAAAGTATCGCATCACTTAGCTTCTCATTTTAAATTTATCATTTTAAAGATTGTCATTTATTTAAGTAGCAGATAAGTCCTTTTCAGTTAATAAAAGAAACAATGAAAAAGAAGGAAAAATAAATTATTTACGTTTTTTAAGTCAATCATTTATTTCTCTAACAAATTTTTTTGAACAGAATTAAGGATTATTCTAGGATAGAATTAAGGATTATTTTATTAGAATTAAGGATAAAATTTGATTTTATCAAGTGAGATTTGTTAGATTAACGATCCATTTAAGATTTTTGCCATTAATGTTGATCTAGTGCTAGTACCGTGACTAAGTTAACATTTTGTGATTAGAGAATCACTAGTTGGAGATGAAATGTGAATAGTTTTTATTTTTATCTTTTTTTTCTTAATCCAAATATCGCTTTTCTTGGCCATGTCTTTGTATTTCTATTCCCTTTTTTAATAATTTTTTAAAAAATTTAAATTTTAAAGTAATCTCCATTTACGTTTCTACCTTTTCTATTTTGTTTTTATAATAAATATAAATATTTTTATTTTTTATTTTATTAGTGTTCTGTATCTGTTTAGTTTTGTTTCAATTTGTAATTCTTTAAGAATATAATAAAGAATTCTACCTTTTTTGTTTGCCGTAATAAAAGTATTGTTTTCAATTTCATTCAGCTATGGGTTACTGGTACGATATGTGAAATGTTGCTTTATTTAACTGAACCTCTACCCTTTATAAAAAATACAACCCTATATAAGGGTAATATAATCCTGTATAAGGATAATCTTTATCCTATAAGGTTACATATTTAATTTGTCAAGAGTCAAACGTTTTCCTGACGAAGTTTTCAGAATTCTATATCTCTAAGAGAGAATGATACCGACTGAAATATCATTTTAGTCTACTAATCGCAAAAAAATTTTATATATTCGAAATTTTTTTATATTGTTTCAAAACTGGTTGAACAACGAAACTAAATTCGTAGCATTACGTATATTATATAATGAGCATTTGTTGGGATCAAAGATTTTCTAGGAATGGAGAATGTAATTTTTAAATGAGTATCGTCCATTCCATACAACCACGATTCAGTGACAGCGAGATATTATTATATCACTAACGGCTTCCAAATAAAAAAAATACTGATGTTTTTCATGTAAGTTGGACTATGTAGGTTTGAATTGTAATCAGATAATTAGGATGACCTGTTAACTGACATATCACTCTCCAATATCAAAAATTAATAGTGTGAGATGTGACGCTTGCATTTAGATTAAACGTTTATTCGCCTCACTATTACGGGCTATAACTTTCAAACTTAGATTCTGCTTGAGGGATGGTATTTTTTCTGGAGAATGAGATCTGGCAGTGAGCAAATCATATTCCCCTGTTAAGAGATCTGATGATCATTGATTCTATATCCAGTTTCAGTGATGATTCTTTTATGTATGACGGCTAATTATTTCTTAAATCTGTTTCTGTAGATAAAAATTCAACTCTTTGATGAGTCATCTTAGTTTGGAAGATGAATGTTATATTGGAAGTTGTTCTTTTCTTTTAATCACGAGTTGTGACAATTTCACTATTTTCGGTCCTTCAGAATATTTTAATTGGTGTTTATAGAAACTCTCAGTGTTTTGATTGCACAGATATTCAGATAATTGTCTAAAATAATGAAATTCAAAACTTGCTCAATTAAAAAATAACTTAATCATTCTGGCCATAATTTTTTTCGATTAAAATATTGTATTTTAATAATATTTTTCGAAATATAATTAATTGCATATAAAATTTATCCTTAGCAATTTTTTTCAGAAGGAAATTAATTTAGTTTATTTATAATAAATTTTTACTATTTGCATTATTTTGAATATTTTTCCATTCTAAATATATGCATAGCTCTAAGAATCTAGAAATTAATCACAGAAGCATGATTAAAATAGGCATCTTGAATATTTGAATCGAGTCTACCTTTTAAACTTACAATATTTCAATAACTCTAAACTCTCGTCTTCAATTTTCATTAAACAATTGTTAGGTGAATAATAGGTTAATAGTTTGTACGGACTAAGATTTATTGCAGAAAGAGATTTATTTACTTGAATAAATTCTTGACCATTTATCTTGAATTTTGGAAATCATTGCAATTGTTCCGGATAATTTCATTTCTTAGTTGTTGTTGCTCTGTATTACCAGCATTATTCTAATAATAATTCCTGATATTTTCTTTTAACTATTTCTGAATGAATAAATGCACTGTTGTAGATTATTTTAATGAATCTATGAACATTTTTGTGGAGCTGTACTTTCGATAACTATACAGTATTTTGGTATATTTAGATTTTATTTTTTAATGAATTACCTTTAAAGGAATAGAATTTCTATGCATCTAATTGA
>JAOUZG010019159.1:25273989-25286863 GCA_026289955.1 Argiope argentata | reverse complement strand
AATGTCATATAAATATGAAAATAAATAAAATTTTCTAATAATCTACAATTTTATGTATGATTACCTTTTTGGAATCAATCCCTTTTTTTTTGACTCGCATAAAAGCAACTGCACCAATTTGATTTTTGAATCCATTATCATCCTATATATGGAAAAAAAAGACCATAATATCATATTCAACAAAAAGAATTAAATAGAATATTTGCATTTGTAATTTTAGGTCAGTACATTCCAATATATGACGATTTCTTTTAATTGTTATTAAAATTTTTAGCTTCATAAAGAATTCGATTTTGTTACAAATACAATCAATTTCAAAGTACAGGGTGTCCAAAAAGTTCCCGTACTGATGATTTGTGAATTTATTTTGCAAAAACAATAGGTTCAAAAATAATTATTTTTAAGCTAATGATGAAAAGCACTTTTAACATAACTAAGGAAAAAATACTAAACTTACATCTATAATAAATGTTCACAATGTCCACCCCTTTCTTGGAGACAAAGCTGAACTCATTTGCGCATGTTTTTGGAAACGCGTTTTAACATACTAGGAGTGATTTCTTGTATCCTTTGGATAATTGCGATTTTCAAATCTTCTATTGTTTGAGGATCACCTTCATAAATTTTGTCCAAAGATGTTTTGAGATAAGTCGATTGCCGAAAAAAGCTTCAAGCATGTCCATGGTTTCATTAGACGTATTACAAAATTTAATATACTTGAAAAACATCATGGACAATGATTTTTTAAATTTGGAGTACGGGAACTTTTTGGACACCCGGTATTTCGTTAAAAAATGACATCAAATTCGATGAAATGAGTCAAATTTTGTATTTTTGTAAAAGAATTTTATATATAGATTGTTTTATTAGATTGCATAATTTAATTCAATAAACCATTCAATTTGGTTCACAATTTTTTTTAATACGTTCACATGGATAAGCTGACTTGAAATAGAAAAATGCGTAATAAAATTATTACAACTTCAGTTATTTCACAGAGTACCCAATTAATTTATGAAATAAGAAATATTATCTATGAAATAAGGAATTTTATATTTTAGTAATAATATACATAATTATTAAGTATTTTTATTTCAAGAACTCAAAGAGATAATAAATCATTTTGAGAAGGAGAAGAGAAAGTTGCTTTTCCATTTGCAGAAATTTTGCATTGGGTTTAGAGGCATATTTTTATTAAGCATTTTTAGTTCACAAAATATATTTTGAAGTGACTTTTCATATTTTTATTTATAACCTAGTAATAATTATTTCATATTTGAAAATTTGCTTCGAATATATTTTCATTGCTGAAATTTTGCATTGGGTTTACTGGAATATTTTAATAAGCATTTTTAATTCACAAAATATATTTTAAAATGACTTTTTCAAATTTTTATGTATAATTATTTCATATTTGAAAATTTGCTTCAAATATTTTTCCCCATCATCTCATATAATTCTGTTTGATTAAAATGTTATAATCTCTCAATAGTTAATACTTATCTTTAAAAATTTTAATGTGTTTCTGATAGTTCCATATTCCAAAAACTACAATTATTTCCATTAAGTTCGAAAAATATTTCAAGACCAGCACCTTTTCAAAAATAATTATAATTGCTTTTACCTTCAAATTCTGAAAAGTATCATATTTATTGAGATTTAATATGCTACGAATATAATAGTCTTAAATTTAAAGTGAGCAAGAACGTGTTATAACTCTTATATAATGCTATATAAATATTTAAAATTTTAAAAATTTGAAACATCGATTAACATTTTTTTTAAAGTATAGAAATTATTAAATTAAAATATTTTCTGCTTCTACAGTTTTTGTTACACATATTTGTTTATAAAGATTCTATCTGCTCATTGACAGTTAACTTAAAATTGTTTAATTAATTTTATGGTTGAAATTTCATGGAAAATATATACATGAATTTTTAATCTTTTAAAATTATGATTTCATGAGAAAAGAAAACAAATACTTTATCGAAAAATATTTTTGAATCGTTTTTTAAAACAGCTAAAATATTTCCAAATTTAAAAGTCTAACTTTTCACAAATATTTAAACGGTTTATATTTCTTTTCAATAATTTCAATTATTAAATTTTTTCGATAACTCAATTAGGTAATAAGAATTGAATTATGAAATTTCAATTTCACGAAAGAAACATTTGAATTTTCTTTTCAATCATCACATCATATTTTCTCAAATGAAATCTTAAATTTCAATAAATTTGATGTGATGATTGAAAAGAAAATTCAAATGTTTCTTTCGTAAAAATGAAATTTGATAATTTTTTTTATTTCGCAGTCATAACTAAAAATAAAGAATATATGAATACGTTTTTGTTCTTTTTAGAATAAATTTCTAGCTCTAAATCTTCTAAGTTTGTTACAAATTTTCTTTAAAACGACAAAAGGTACTCTTGGGGATGATTTTTCTAAAATTTTATTTTGTATACCTTTCAAAAATGTTATCGTTAAAAGCAAATTTCTAATCAATTTATTTGAAAATTTTCTATTTGCGGCTGAGTTAAAATTTAGTTATTAGTAATGATTTTTTTAAAGTTCTCCTATTTTAAAATTATGCTGTTTTTTACTGTGATATTATTGAATTTATAAAAATATATGATTATTCTTTTAATATTAAATTTGATATCTCGTTGTAATACAGTGCGTTTGTTGTTGAATCAAACTTTTATTGAATGACCCCTTAAGAAATTTCGTAGATTTTTTTTGAAGTACGCACAACTTCTCAAGAATGAATTATTCTTCCTTTTTTATATTTTTTTATAAACATGTTACTTTTCGTGATGAAAATTATTGAATTTAATCATTTCTCATTTAAATTCAAAATTCAAATTTTCAATGAATAAATGTAGGAATATACATCGTTTAATAGAGAAAAAGGAGTATAATTTCTAAAACAGTAATAACAACAAATCTTTCAAGCATTAAAATTTCAAAATACTATGCTGAAGACACTATTAAGATCAAGTTACCTATAAAAGATTTAATAAATTTTTAGCGATTTTTAATTTTAATGGGCCAGTTTAGCCATAAAGGTGGCTAGTATGTAATAAATGTCCTTATTCTTTGCCATTTTGGACTGCCTTTAATAGTTAGCTCTCATTTTGCCGGCGTTCTGGCACAGAAGTAGCGCGTCTTCCTCGTGATCTGGGAACCCCGGGTTCGAGTTCCGCTTAGTGGATGGTTGTTCTTCTGTGTTCTATCTGTGAGATGTGTGAATGTGCTTCCCCCACCCCCGTAAAATGGTGCTGTGCAAGCGGATGTGATGTGTGTGTAGCTAACGTCGTACTCTTGACCCTAGTTGGCGCTGCTTGAAACAAGAGACGCTCATTCGGCTTAAAATCGCTGACGGCCGTTAGCGCTCTTATCCCTGTTAAGTACCATTAGTAACAACAATAACAGCGTTTATTTGAAAAGCTTCAAGAACCATACTCAATATAACATAGATACATGAAACTACAATTAATGTAAAATGCCGTTTAGGAAAAGATGAAAACGAATACATTTTCAAAAGTTTAGAGAAATGTCTTTCATATATTTTTTATTATTATTGGCGTCACTTAAGTGCGTGCTTTAGCGCCAGTATAAATCCAGTAACCTCGCCAGTCGATATACTCATTGAAGACAAAAACTTGGTAGCGAGTAAAAAAAAAATGGCTAGATCCCTAACGCATGCACGCATACATTCTTCCAAAAAAAGATCGAAAAATAAGAAAAAAAAAAGGGGTGGGTGGAATTAAAATAAGAATCGATCACTCCAGAGGTGGGTGGAAAGAAAAAGGCATTAAACACAAATTATCGAAAACCTGTGGGGATAAAGAAAAAAAATTTAAAAAATAATTTTTTTTTCCTCCTCCTATCCACCGAATTCGTTTCTTTTATACTGCAGCGCCATTTTTTTCTTTTTCTTGAGCCGTGTTTTTGAAACGTGGTGAGATAAATGAGTTGAAGTACTCCATTATTCGATGCGTGATTTCTCTTCGTAGAGGGCTGGTTGAAAGGGTGGGAGTGAGAACAACTTTCTTTTGACCTTAATAGTCTCTGGAAACAAATTATACGGCCGTCGCTCAATCAGAAGATATCACTTTAAATTATATACGTTTCGCGGCCGTGGAAAAGAGAAAGCGTTTGGAAAAATTTTCTCACTTGTCTTGTGTATTAGAGGAATTGATCAAGTCTCAGAAATGGGAATTGTTTGAAAGTAAATAGAAGGAAGCGAAGCATTGATTCGGATTCTTGTAGAGACGTTTCATGAGGTGAATCTAAGGAAATTAATTTAATCTTGCGCTGAATCGGGTGCTTTTCCGTTAGTCGGGCGCCAGCGTAAAATCGCCAAATATTGTAGATTTCAGCCAAATTTCTTACTGCGATTTTAAAGGGAAAAATCAACAAAAGATGTAGAATGTTGCCAAATTTCTTTGGCGATTTTTCGCTGGCGTCCGGCTAACGGAAAAGTACCTTGAATTGTTTCCCGTTGTGTAGTAAAGAATGTGAAATCAATTTTAAATCTTGAAATGTCAAATTAATTCCGTCGACATAGAATAAAATTTAAAATCATTATTCTTTTTTTTTTTAAATTTTTTATCTTCATTTTCATGTTGATAAACTAACGGGGAATATGCTTTCCAAGTCCGAATCCTTTGTTTATGTAGCGATATAGAAGACTGTTACAAATTAATAACAGTTGAAGTTCTGTTATTCGAAAAATTAAAGATGTTATATTCATAATATTAAATTATTATAATTAAAAATATTAATTATAATTATGCTTATTTTTTTCATTTATGGTATCCTATTAAATCAAACAGTGGGCATTTCATCGTACGTTTTCCCTTTCCAACTTCTAAAAATAAATATGTTTAAAGTTTTTTAATTTAATTTCTCTGTAAGATGCTTTTAAGTGACAAATTTCGATAAAAAAGAAACATTTATATGACCATTTTCAAATAAATAAACGAAAAAAAAAAATGTATATTTAGAGTTAAGCATAAAAGTAGAAAAAAATCATAAAAAAATATTTTAACAAAATCTAAATACTGTTTTATTGCAGAACTGATTTTTTAAAAAATTAATTAAAGAGATATATTTTTAAAAAAACATAAAAAATATAATAAAATCTTTTGAAAAAATGTAATTAGAAATTATACACACACGCACGCACGCACACACACACACGCGCACAAAGAGAGAGAGAGAGAGAGAGAGAGAGAGAGGAGATTTTAGTTAAACACAAATTCTAAAAAGAAGTATGTTTAAGAACAAAAATCAATTCTTTGCTTTTAAAATAAGCAAAAAGTAACTATTAGGGCTCAGATAATTTTAAAGAGATGTAAATAAGAATTAATTTTCATTTCTAAAAAAAATATCAATTTATTTTTTGGGCTACTTTATTTAAAATAAGACGCTTTTATAAATAAATAATAAATAATTATAATTAAATAATTAATAATTAATAATTAAATGATAAAAAAGATTAAAATGAAATCTGTCATACATATTTCAATGTATCGTGTCAGAACATCATTTCTTGAGCGACCAAGCACCAGGTGCTCGTGCAAGCTAAATTATATTTTTATTCATTTAAATTGTTTTATTCAATGAGTGACTTTAGCATTGCAGACGATCTAAAAAACTTCGTCTCGCATTGATTCTTTAAAAAAACATCCCATTTCCTATTTATTTCATTTCATATAATAACTTGCTCAAAATGACATTTTTCTAGGTTTTATTTGTTGTAGTCATTAACTTTTTTTAATTAGAGCTTTTGTAAATGCAATGACAATATGTTATTAAAAGCCTAGTTTTTAAGATGCTCGTGTAGATAAAAAATTTTATTTATCTCCTACGGATATTTGTTGACCCAAAACCCTCATCCTAAGAACAACATCATGTTCTGACACGATAAAAAAGGAAATCTTAGTTCTTAAATTTCAAGTTATCATGTGAGAACATTATTATTTTTAAGTCATTATTTGTCTTAATTCATTTAAGTCATTAACCAATTTAAAAGGTTGGGAACAATTACTGGACTTCTCTATTGGTCTCTATCTCTCTCTATATACATAAGTCTAATATATATAATGACAATTTTTTTAAACTTTCATTTTCAATTTTTCTATCTAGCAAACAAAGCTCGACCGTATTTTGAGATGGAATAATAGATGTGATGTCATAGTTCTTCGTCAGCCTTTTAAAAACGCATCTTCTGTCAATGAAGCATACGTAATAATAAAGAAATACTGGTAAAAGCAGGCCAACCTGTTAAAACGCATCTGCTTTCAAAGAAGCATACATAATTATAATACAATACTGTAAAAGCAGGTAAATATATATATTTTTGCCATTAAATTCAGGAGACATCAAACTTTCCTAACCAAAACAACATCATGTTATGACATGATAATAAACAAACAAATAAATAATAATAATAATAATAATAATAATAATAATAATAATAATAATAATAATAATAATAATAATAATAATAATAACTAAATCGACACAATATAAAAATTTCAGGAATTCTAACTGATACGTAATAACCATCCTATTGGCGTAAATGGTATCTTTTGCAACTTTAATTTAATAGATTGCACAAAAGCTACAGTATCAACGATTCATTGGTAATATATCACAAGTATATTCATATACAAATACCATGCTAATTTTTAACAAAACCCATTGTCGTGTCCCAACTAGATATAATCACGTGCTCTTTGTATTTTAATTTCCAACAACAACGCACCGTTTCGCAAGAAAACGGAGACGCATTCGCAGCAAATAATTACGCGCGCACACACACGCCTCTCCAGGAGAAACAAACCGATGCAAAACAGCTTGATCATCGTATCGAGAGAATGCAGAACAGCACTATTCAAAACGCATTTCCCGCATTCCGCGAGCTTTCGGTTATCCGCGTCAAGCATTTAGTGAAGTTTCAAGATTTTTATTTGCAAATGTATTGAAATTTATGCGTGGATTTCTACAAAAGGGACGACGAGTATGGATTAAATTATTAGAGAATTCCGGCATTTCCATAGAGCACAGGATTTTAAAAATCAAGCGCCGTAGCGCTGAGGGATTTGTAATCGTAGTCTTTTAAAACTCCAATACCTGCAATGCTATTCGAAAAGTTGAGCAGGGAATGCACTTCGTACCATTATACGGCGAGGGGGAGATGTATATATTAAAATGAATTATTTACAGCTCCGGAACAATGTACTACAATGAAACGCCGATAATTTGTACAATGGATATTAAACATCAATTTCATTTTTTTTAAAATAAGAAAAGGACAATTTTTTTGGGATAGCGGAAACACGGGTCGTTCTGCATATGAAATTATAAAAACAGTAAAACTGCAAACCACTCTCCTGGACTCGTGAAGAAATTTTGTTTGCTACTGGACATGGTCCATTCCCTTCTTTTCTTTACAGGTTCCATTTACCAGAAAATGACTATTGCTCTTGTGGAGAAGTCGGCGATCCCATCCACTTTGCAACATCCTCCCCTTTTACGGTTTCATGACACCTTCGAAAACCCTCACCTTCGCTAGAAAGTCTTTGGTTTAAAAGAGTTCTTAGTAAATCAACTTGCAAAGAAATAATCACAAACATGATTAGATTTCTAATTGATCATGGAGAACTGTTACGGTTCGATCAAGCTCATCAGTTTTTGAGTATCAATTGATATCACGCATTTTTTATAATAAATCCTTTTAACCCTTCAAGTTATTATTTTTTTAATTCCCTCATATTTTCATCCATACTGTACATTATGATATTCATTCATCCATTTTTATTGTACTCCAGGTCTTCTTCACTCTAATTTTATCACTTATTGTTATGTTATATGTCTGTGTAGTTTGTTTATTGTATGTCTCTTTCCAACAATGTAACAACAACTGTGTAACGTTTTTTTTGTTTGTTTTTAATAAAGTCCACCAACATCTATACCAAACCGGAAAGGGGCTATTTGAGCCCTAGAAACGGAGGTGTGGTGTGGTGTTAAGTGTTATATCACTAAGAGGTTTAAATTTGAAATTAACTTGTTATACAATTTTTAACAAATTATAATAACAAACAATTGTATGATAGAGGAAAATAAGCAGCGTTTAGTAATCAATAGAGCGAATGAAGCAGGTATGCAATTAATAAAAATCAATAATACGAAAGAGGCAAGTATACGATTTATAACAATCAACAGTATGAAAGAGACAGTAATAAGGTGCATGCCAATGAATAATATGAAAGAAACAATTATACGGTTTATAACAATTAATGGCATGAAAGAGGCAAGTATAAGGTTTATAAAAATCAACAATATGAAAGAGACAATTATATGATTTATGACAATCAATAGCATAAAAGATGCAGGTATGCAATTAATAACAATCAATAATGCGAAAGAGGCAGGTATACGGTTTATAAGAATCAGCAATATAAAAGAGGCAAGTATACGGTTTATAACAACCAGAAGTATGAAAGAGACATTATATGGTTCATTACAAACCATAGCATAAAAGAGACAGGTATGCAATTAATACTAATCAATAATACGAAAGACGCAGGTATACCGTTTATAACAATCAACAGTATGACAGTATGAAAGAGACAGTAATAAGGTGCATGCCAATTAATAATATGAAAGAGGCAATTATACGGTTTATGACAATTAATAGTATGAAAGAGATAATTATATGGCTCATGACAATTAATAGTATGGTAAAGACAAATATACAGTTCATAACAAATAATGGTATGAAAGAAGCAAGTACATGGTTTATAACAATCAATATTATGAAGGAGGCAAGTATAAGGTTTATAACAATCAACAGTATGAAAGAGACAATTATACACTTTTAGGACAATCAATAGCATGAAAGAGGCAGGTATGCTATTAATAACAATGAATAATATGAAAGAGGCAGGTATATGGTTTATAACAGTCAATAATATGAAAAAGACAATTATACGGTTTATGAAAATTAATAGTACGAAAGAGACAAATATACGGTATATGACAATTAATAGTATGAAAGAGATAATTATACGGTTTATGACAATTAATGGTATGAAAGAGGCAGGTATAAGGTAATAAAAATCAACAATATGAAAGAGACAATTATACGTTTTATGACAATCAATAGCATGAAAGAGGCAGGTACACTGTTAATAACAATGAGCAGTATGGAAGAGGCAAGTATACGGTTTATAACAACCAACAGTATAAAAGGGGCAAATATACGGTTTATGACAATTAATAGTAGGAAATAGACAAGTATACGGTTTATGACAATCAATAGTATGATAGAGGCAAATGTGCAGCGATCAGTAGTATGAAAGAGAAAAGTGTATATTTGATTTATTCTTTCGAATGTGAAGTATGAAAGTAGAAAATATTGCAATTATATAATAATGTGATATCAATATTTCCATGAATCCAAATGTTTCAGAATTCATTGAACTCGATAATTACATTTTTGGAATCCTGTCTAACCATGATCACTGCAATTCTTAAATGGTAACAGCTGGGGCCTCGGTAGCGCAGTAGGCAGCGCGTCAGTCTCATAATGGTAACAGCTAGACAGATTAAATACGAACTTTCAACTCAAATTTTAATACTGTATCAAAGTTGGGGTAGACTTTTCAACGGAAAATTTATTCTACTTGTGCATATTAATACTGAGCACTTTTGTATATTAACAGAATAAAGGAAAAACGAAATAAAAGAAAAAAGTAAAATATTTTATGTGATTGTGAATTTACATCAAATAGTAGGCTCAATTGGCAACATCAAAAAGAGTTCTGAAAGTTTATTGATTCTTATAACTCTATTACGAAGTTTTGACAAAATGCTCCATATTGTGTAAATACCCGAAAGTATTAAAAGGAAAGCGATCCCATTGGTTAAAATAAATTTTGAGTATTCACAACAGAACAAAATGCGAAAAAATATATGAATTTAAATATTTTGGTTATTTATTTAAAGTAATCAGTTGTTGTAAAAAAGTTTCAAGATTTTCATTGCGCTTTCTGCGATTTTCAGAGCTAATTATTTTTCATTCTCTCTAGAGCACTCCTCTATTTCAGCTAGCTACTCAGCTATTACAGTGCTTAATTTTATTACAATACCACAGGATTGTATGTTAACAATAATCTGTTTTTTGACTATTTACTTTGGTTAAAGATACTGCATTCGACAATTGCTGGTAAATTTCTTTTACGCTTGTATATGATATTTGAACCTATGTACAAGAATTGAATTTCAGTAAGGATAAAGGAAATTCATGAAACAGAAAAAGAAGAGTTCTAAACACCAGAAAAGGTCAAAACAAACATGTCACTTAAATAATATTTGAATAATTACTCACAAAGGCATGAAAAAAGCAAAGTTTCAGTTCAATAGTTAATTTCTAAAGTAAATAAGGATTCGCTTATTTGCAAAGTAAGGTAATAAGTTTGTACTGTATGCCATCTGCACATACAATCCTTTCACGTTTCTATGTATGAACCTATATGCAGAAATTGGATTTGAAGCAATTTAAAAAAAATTACCAACTGGAGAGGGAAATTTTTACAGTATATAAAAACGACAAAAAACCTCTCACATAAATAATATTTTGAGAACTGTTTAAAGCTTTTATGTAATGAAATCTAGAAAATAATTTATAAAACCAATAAAGATTCCCTTTTTTGCGTTGTAAGCAATGCAGGCCAAAAAGTTTTCAAGTAATTTCTTTTACGATTTTGTACAGATATTTTGGATCTATTGAGAATTGAATCTAAATAACAATACATAATATTTACCAGTATGAGAATTATATTCTTATAACATTTGAAAATGGTAAAATAATTGTTAGACAACTATTCATAAATTATCAAAAAAAAAAGATCTTTAACATGATCTCTACAAGAAAAAGGTCTTTAATTTCAGGGTATTCAATTTCTTTGAAGTGCAGTTTTCTATAAGGAATCTAAAACAGATAAATAAATAATAAAATTTTGCATTTTAGTTCCGTAAATATTTTTCTAGAAATTGTTGCTTTTTAGAAAGTTTAACATTTTTTTGTACTTTTGTGTTTATTGAAGAACAATAAAATTACAATGATTTGATACATTTACGCAAAGGAATGAATTTGAATGAGAAAAGAAGAAAATTGGTTTCAAGGAATTCAAATTACCAAAAATTTCTGAATAAAAAATATTATGATACTAGAAAGATTTTTTATAATATAAACGTAAAGGGAAATAAAATGAAAGAATAAACTTATTTGAAAGAAATTAAAATTTAAAATTAACCTCAAGTTACTGCTTTAGTCAATTTTTGGGAACAATGGATAAACAAAATATCATTACTTAAAATAAAATTAAACTTTCTTTTTAATTGAAAATCAAAAAGTTAAAAGTGTCGAGATCTAACAAAGCATATTCATAATGCTGAATACGGTTGAACACATTGATACAAATTATGAAAAAAGTGAAAGTTAGAAAATTTTTATTTATTTTTTAATATTGGTTTCTAACTTGTATGCTTTTGTTTTAAACATTCATAATCAAACTTTTTGATTGAAATATACAAGGAAACTGAGGTTGGAGGTCAAATGCTTCTACTCAAAACAATTCTGTAATGATTTATTTTATCTGAAAAATTATGAATTATTTAAATGATAAACAAATTATTAGAATACGTTATAGTGGTATGTTGAAATATGGAGAAACAGTAAGTGTCATTATTTTAAATATCTTAAAACAGTTAGGTTTAGAAATGCATTTGCTTTTCCCCAGTGAATCATTTGTGTCATATTTACTAATCCGTGTTTAGGGTTTAATTTAAATATTAAATACTAAATATTTAAAATCAGAAAAAAAAAACTTACTGTGAAGAAAAATTCAAATTTTTGAGTCCTATGTCTAGAGAATTTGGAAGTTTAATTTTTTGGTAAAAAATATTTATTATTATAAATCAGTTACTCCAAATTAAAATGGAATAACCGAAGAATTCATGCATCTTTCAATTTTATAATTCTCTTTTTATTATTAATGAACAAAACAAATACTAAATTCTGCATTTCGTAGATTTAGTTTTTGAAATGGGTGACGATTTTTTTATAAGTTATTTTATTCTATAGCTTTATATCGCAATACGACAAAAATAATTTAATTTTTTCTTGTATGTCTATGAATTCAATATTAATCCTATAAATTGTTTATTAAAATGCAGAATGTTTTTATATGATCTTTTAAAAATGAATATGATGTATCAACATGCATTAAACTGTAGTTTTTTTTAAATTTTAGATTGGAATGAATACCAGTATTAAAGTGCAACTTTATCGGAGGCAAAATTATTTTTAAAAGTTCATTCATTTAATACAACTTCAGTTTTTCTTATATTATTTCTTCTTCTGTCTTTCGTTTTCGTATTTCATTATTTTAAAAATGAAATATTAAGCAATAACAACTTTCCTATAAGAGACTAAAATTAAATTTTTAATCTAAAAAAAATTAGTTTTTAACCTTCAGTTTACTTACTAATGTCTATATTTCTTATGTTAAAACAGCATTAAAATTATAGTTCCATTAAAGACATGTTTGAGTTTCACTTAATTATAACATTATAGTAAAATATATATTTCATACTAGAAAACATTTAGGGCAAATATTTATAACGTTATACCATAATATTCGTTTTCAAATCTGCCGTTAAAATATGTAAGGGAAAATAAGTTTATTTTTTGTCATTTGACATTCTATATGGGGAAGTATTTTAAAAATATTTAAATTATCTTGAATTATTTATAAGCATCATAGTTTTTGCCAAATGTTTAATTTAAAATTG
>JAOUZG010019159.1:25241918-25260922 GCA_026289955.1 Argiope argentata | reverse complement strand
CTAAAATAAGAGCTTCCAGAGTAAATGCTAAAGTAAAAATTAAAGAAAAAAATGCCAAAGTAAAATCTAAAGAAAAAATGTTAAAGTAAAAACTAAAGAAAAAATGCTGAAGTAAAAACTAAAGAAAAAGTGCTAAAGTAAAAACTTCCAGAGTAAATGCTAAAGTAAAAACTAAAGAAAAAATGCTAATGTAAAAACTAAAGAAAAAAAGCTAAAGTAAAAACTTCCAGAGTAAATGCTAAATTTTGAGACTAAAGAATAACTACTCACTGAAAATTTTGAATTTCATTTAAAGCTTTATGCGTGGCTGGATCGAAATTTTTCATGAACTGACTAGAGTTTTCACATATTTATTGACTTTCTCTTTAACGATTTTTTAAAAAAAGTACCGAATATATGTTTATTTTGGAAATATTACTATTTAGATTTCTTCTTTGTATTGGTCTCATTCTTTCATCTTCTTTTGTTCTTGTTACTTTTAATAATAATTTTAAATACTTTGATTGCTATAAAGTTCTTAAAATGGCCTTTTAAGCTAAACTAAAGTTACAGCCTATTTAAAAATTGTATTTTACGATAATTGAATGACTTTTCTCTATATATTGAGCTTTGCATTTTTAGAAATGAAGCCTTTTAATTTTCGAATGATACAAGTCTTCTATTTTAATAGTAAGATATATCAACAGTAAAAAATATTAATGATAAGTACTTGCTTATTTGATAATTCTGCCTTTGAGTTTTTACCCAGAAAATTTAAAAATAAGTAAATCTGAATGACTGTCATAAGAGCTGACCTTCATTTCGATATCTGTGTTACAAAGAAACATTGTAGGGTAATTCCGGATAATGAAATACATTTTTTAAATATTTTTATTTTGATTATAAAGAAAAAAAATGATTATAATTCTAGATAATTTACTAAACTTCTTAATTAAAACATTAAAAAAATTATAAATAAATGAATGTTTTCTTTTTCAGATTTCGATGCGTTTTGTCTCTCATGGAAAATGGAGCTTACAAAAATGTCCGGCCTTCTTGCATTTTTTATCCTTAAAATAAATTTATTGAAAAAAATCATTTGAGTCTGTTTTATGTTGTAATACTATTTTTACTAAATTATTTTCTTTTATTAAATGCATTATCTTGCAGCTGAGTTGTTTTATTAAAAGTTCTAATTTAATCATCATAGTTCATTCTATTTTAATGTTTGAAAAATTTCCATATACCAGTTACAGATAAGGTTAACAAATTCTGCTTAATAAATTCCTATTGTATTGTTTGAATTACTTCCAAAGGAAAATTTTCAAATAAATGTTATTGCAATTTATAATTAAATGAATATTTGTTAATGATTTTTAATTGGCCTCAAAAGACGTTACCAGTATAATAGTACCTTAAGAGTAAATGTTCATTTAATAATTTAAAATTCGAAACGATTTATTAAAATTGTGAAAATGATATTTTAGCCTAAAAATGCATGTTAATTTCTTCATTGTTTGGTGATTTGAACATTCTTAAACTGATTTCGATATTCAGAAGTAATTTTTTCAATAAACATTTGAACAATGTTCTCTGTTTATTTGAATTTTCAATAATATATCTTTAAGTATTCTTAGAAACCTAGAAAACATTTTCTTCTGGGAGGAATAGTCAAAATTGGTGGCTGTTTCTGGTGAATGAGTTTGGACGTCTACTTGTCCTATTCATATTGAAGGAACAAAAACGTAATGGTCATATTTGATGGACAGAAATACTGTTATTTTTATGAATAGTAATACTTAGTCAAGAATACAAATTAATCAAGATTTAGATAAAGTGCTTTTTTCAATTGACGAAATTGACGAAAATAAATTTTACAATCCCAAAAAAGGAAAATTGATACTCATAATGTGCCCATAAGAATCTCGTTTTTCGCTCATTCTATTCGTCCTAGACAAGATGAAACGCGTTGAAGTAATGTTCTAATGGAAAATAAGTCAGTGAAGATTATTATCATCAAATAAATAAATAAATAAATAAGTAAAATGTGTGGTATCCATAAGTTTTCCTTTTAAAAGAATTGGAGATTTCATTACAAAATTGATTATTTCATTGAAACTACTTTAATCAAAAACTGCAAATGTTACCACACAGCCTCTGATTATTTTCTGACTGCAGAATGAAAGAGAGAAGACAGACAATATAATCTCTACAGAAAACGGTTGTGATACCTTTAGAGTACAGAAACAAAAGGATAGATTTAAAATAAATACATTATCCAATACAAAAGATCAATAAAATAAAAAAAGCCATTCTTCAAATAAACTAAGAACAAAAGTAACAGTAAATATACAATGAATTTTAAAAGGAAAATAAAATAATGATTATGTATAATGGAAATTTTACAAAAAATAAAAACAAAAACAAATAAAAGCATACAAAATACCTGTATAATGAAAAATATTTCAATAATTATTTATTCCTATGTAATATTTTGGCAAACAGAGAATACTTTGAAACATAGTTGAATAATTGCAACTAATAATGTACAAAAGTATTTTATACATTACAATATCGCATTATATTATCTATTTGAGAAAAAGCAACAAACAATATATACAAATAGCATTTGCTTTTTTATTATAATAAAAATTCAATACTTTTTACATTCCAGAATCCATAGAAATACAGGAAACATAGAGTACAAAAGGTCTGCAATTTTGAACAAAATAAAAAAAAATCAATTATGTTGAATAGCAATAAAAGTTACTGTAAAGTCAAAATACTGTATATATTAAATAGTAATAAAAGTTCGAAAATGTATATATTTTACAGTTTATTTTCCAAATAAACTGTAAATGTATTTTCTTTTTATGTTTAAAGGTGAATAATTTTGTATGTCAGGCAATTCCCTTAGATTCTTTGTTTTTCTGTATTTCGTTACAAATACATTTTTTTATTTAACCAACTTTGCTTCAAATTTATAAAAATAAAATTTATGGAATTAGTTTTTCATACACTTTTTAATGTGCCAAGTTTTGAAATTTTGTATACTTGTGGATTGTGCATTGTGGACAAAGCATTGTTTTAAATTGTTGGGAACTTTATTATAATAAGTTTACAGGAAATAATTTTATTTAAATATTTATTTAAATAGTTGTAAATTTATTTTATTACAGCAAAATTTTTATTTAATTAATTTTTGATTGTATATAAGTACAACCATAGCGTAGAACATATGTGAAAATTTAGATTAATTTTCTATAATATTTATCAAAATGAATGACAAACTGTAGAAAATAATTAAAATAATAACATTCTATTGCATCACTAAAAAAGTATATTCTAACAATTACTTTTGTTAGATTTATTAAAACTATTATGTTTTTTTTACATTTCTTCCAGTATATTGAAAAATATGAACTTCATATGAAATTTAAGGAATATTTATTAAATATTAAAAAAAATCTCTCTTATAGAAACTATTTGTTTAATTTTCTTTAAAAATAAATAAATAAAATGAACTTTTAATAATTGAATCCCACCAAAGCAAATTATTCCTAAACAAACACACTTTTTGTTATCTTAAATTTACCATTGTAGGTCACAAAGCAATTAAATATAGCCATAAAGCCTTTCAAATGTATATATATGAATAAAGCTAACTACAAACAACAAAAGTAAAATATTCGAAGAATACAGTATGATTCAGACTGATTCCCTGTAAAATGAGATCTTCCTTTTTTTAAAAGCCTAAACACATTTAAAAGGCGGCGACAAACAAAGGCAAAATAGAAAACAGATGCGCTTACGGTGATTAAGGGCGGACTATAAGATCTCTCGTGAGAAAATTTTATGCGTCAGTTTTAAAAAAAATACAAAAGAAGCCATTAATTACTGGACTTGCTTTTATTTATCCTCAACTCCGATGCGATTGGTCGGATCCATTTCGCTAATAACAAAGCGGCTTGTTGCCACCAAAATACCAATATTGGTAATTTTAATCATTATTTCTTCGTCTGCTCATCGCTTTCTGCTGTTAATGCAAATAAACAAATGAATGGCAATTCACCAGAAGAATAAAAAGAATATACGAACGTGGGTGGGGATAAAAAGAAGAGCATTCCCTGGAAGCTGTTCGGTTTGGTGAATGTACTATACAAAATAAAATCAATTTTATCCAGAATTTCTCTAATCCCGTAATTATTCAGAAAGTTAGTTTTTGAATTAGTAGTCTGGAGGTTACCACAATAGCTACCGGAGGGAAGATATTTCACGGCCTGCCCTGTTATTATCATTTTTGAAATGCGACAAAGCAGAAAGGGGAAAAAGGGCCGGCCGTAAAAGTAAAGCTTATGTAAAGGATCACACCCCGATGACTTTTAAACCACTGTTTATGATGCATAAACTGTTATTCGAAGAGCGAAAGAATTAGATAAGGCGTTAGTTCCAAACCGATAGAGGTAATGAGCCATTTTAATGCGGTCGAAGCGTGAGATTTTTAGATCTTTTTAGTCCTTCAAAGCTTGCCGCGAATGGAAAGAAAGACAATGCAAAAACATAAGCAAATGTTGTGTTCAATGATTATTGCTTGCATACCCTGTATTTTATTTCGGATGGTTTTTTTGATATTATTTTATTTACCCTTTATAATATCGGCAGCGTCTCTGCGATATAAATTTATATAGAAACTTTCTACACTTGCGAAAAACGCATGAGAACTTTAGAAATTCTCAAAATTTTCCTGGATTGAGTAGTGAGAATTAAAAATGTTCATCATTGGCACAAGAAGCTCTTTGCGCAGTTCTATTTTTATCCAGAGAGGGATCCAGGTTTGACATTGTATTAAAAATAATCTCTTCTATTTGCAAGGATATGATACGAATTAAATCTAAGAGAATAAAGTATATTACTAAAGATGTATTTGAAAATTTGAATCCTCAGGAGAGAGTGGGGGGCATGTTGCCTAGTCATCTGACAAAAGCTCAAAATATCGGGCATGTACCAAAATGAGTTTGACATTACTTCAACATTTGATATTAATACAACTAAAATACCCCCTCCCCCAGTTTACCCTAGTTGGGTAAAAAACTTATACTGGGGGCAGGGCATTATGTCATCTGACAAAAGCTCAAAATATCAGGCCAGTACCAAAATAAGTTTGACATTACTTCAACATTTGACATTAATACAACTAAAATACAACCCCCCTCTTACCTCAGTTGGGTGAAAAACTTGTAGTGGGGGGCATGTTGCCTTGTCATCTGACAAAAGCTCAAAATACCAGGCCTGCACCAAAAAAACTTTGACTCTACTTCAACATCAGGCCTTAATTAGAACTAAAATATTCACCCCCACCACCAGCTTACCCTAGTTGGGTGAAAAACTTGTAATGGGGAGGGGCATGTTGCCTTGTCATCTGACAAAAGCTCAAAATATCGGACCTGTACAAAATAAATTTGACATTACTTCAATATTTGACATTAATACAACTAAAATACCTCCTCACCCCACCCTAGTTGGGGGAAAAACTTGTACTGGGGTGCATGTTGCCTTGTCATCTGACAAAAGCTCAAAATACCAAGCCTGTTCCAAAATAATTTTGACACTATTTCAACATTTGACATTAATACACCTAAAATAGCCCTCCCCCAGCTTATCCTAGTTGGGGGGAAAAACTTATAGTGGGGCATGTTGCCTTGTCATCTGACAAAAGCTCAAAATATCGGGCCTGTACAAAAATTAGTTTGACATTACTTCAACATTTGATATTGATACAACTACCCCCCCCCTCCCGGCTTACCTTAGTTGGGTGAAAAACTTGTAGTAGGGAATGCAGGGAGAGTTCCACGCCAAATTTTTCCGAGTAGATTAAATTCATGACTTTATAATCATTTCCCAGTGCAAGGGCACTATTTATTAAACTAATAAATAGTGCCCAGTGCAAGGGCACTATTATTTAACTAATAACTGCCCTTGCACTGGGAAATAACCTAATAATTAAAGTAATCGGTAATGCTAGTGATCTTTTGTTATTAGCCTTTAATTCCCAAATGGGTTTGGAATTAGATTTTGCTTACACACGAGCTGTCTATTCTTCATTATTCTTCAAGAGAGAGCATAAATTAAAATATGATTTATAGTGAAAACTGTCAGCAGTAAAAATAATGTAGATATTTGTCATGTAACTTTATATATTGAAATACTTGTTATGTATATATTTCAACAATTGAATAGTTGGTTACTCTACAAAAACAATATTTTTCCCTTTGGAGTATTTATTTTCTTTTTCTGGTGCAAAATGAACTGTTTCTCGTTACGTCTACTATAATCAGCAAATATTCTGCTGCTCACTGCATTCCATAAATATCATAATTATTCGTTTCATGCTTAAGGCTTTGAGTACATACATTTATGAAAGAAAATATTAATATGCATTTTTAATCGCGATTCTACTATTTATCACAGTTTGATCGAATGGCTTGGTTTAATTACAGTCACTTATAGTTTTTAATTCATTAACAGTAAATATATGAAACTTTGAAAGAGAATATTAGTATTAAAAGTTTAAAGGCATCATTTATTTTTTACAATATTTTTTTGGCGTATTTTATCGCCAATTTTATTTTGGCAATATTTAATAACAAAGGAGAAGTATTTATTGCTTGCTTTGTACTCAACACGTAATTAACTGCTACTGAAGTAAAAAAACCAAATTTTCAGTTAATAATGATTACCGTTATCGATAAGGATAAACACACACTCACATATATAGTATAAAAAGTTTTATTTGTAAACTTATTTCTTTTCTTAAATAAAAAAAAATTCTAGTAAAATGTAATTTGGAAATTACATATTTATTTATATATTTGAAAAAAAAATTCTTGCCTTTCTTTTATTGCTATTTTATATTATTATTTAATTTTTTTATTTCTCTCATTTAACACGAAATCTTTTTGAATGAATGCATTATTGACTGCAAGTTATAAATTTAATTTTAATAGAATCTTGTTTTTACTGATTCTAACTTTTTTCCTACATTAAAGCTGACTGTAGACGAAATATCCTACTTTTCGTTATATTGAAAAGAAAATTACTCAATATGAGAGCAAATTAATACTTCTATAATTCATATAAATTCAAAGAGTTCGATTGTCTGCATACTTTTCAAGGAATAAAGATTGTATGTTTCTCAAAATTAATCTCTAAAGACAATCATAAAGCATTTTTTTAAATAAATAAATGTAGCAAAGTAGTTTAAATAAATAAATGAAGCAATTTTATAAATAAATAAAAATAAGTTTATCATAAATTTAATTAATACGTCTTTATTAAGTCTGCCCTGTATATTCTGAAAGATTTCCCACCACATTTAAAAATATATATATAAATAAATGTAGGAAAATTTAAAAATTTCTTTGGAAATCAATATTTAATTAAAATTAATTAATGAAACATTATATCGGTTTAATTTAAATTCTTTTATCTAAAGGCTTTTATATCAAAAATGTAATTATAATTAAATTAATTTATTGATTAATAATTAAAATATTCAAAATTCTAGAACAAAAACGCCAAAAATGTAAATGTATGTATATGCGTAACACTGCAGTTCAAAATTTGCTTACGAACCTAACTCAATAAACAACTAATAAATTATTACTATATGTTTGAAGAAAAATTTTGCTTGGTAAGAATATTATTTATTTAGTCAAGTCCTTTCATTTGAAATATTGACAAATCTTGTTTTTAGCAATTTGCTTTAATATTTTAATATCATAAAAATTTAAAATAGAAATATTGTTATGCCATAACTGAATTATTTTTGAAAATTAGAGTTTTATGAAGTAACGACGCTAAATATGAAATAATATGTCTAAATTCAATTTTCATTAAAAATATTTTTTATTAGAAAGATAAAAATTATCATTTATTGTAACGCTGCATCTAAATTTCGTTCGAAAATGCACGCAGAATGATAATCTCATATCAATTTTTGGTAAAAATATAAATACTGTGATGGCACAAACACATGCATAAATTTAATTAGATACTGAAATCATTTTCATTAGATATAACAAAACTCAAAATATTCACTTAATATTTTATTATGGCATTTTTTAAATATACATTTAAGGGATTTATTAAATAATTTATTGAAAGTATTAAAATATGAAATCAGATCGGTAATAAACATTTTTCCCATAATACTAACAATAAAGAATTTATTTATTTCATACATGCAAGGTGATATTAAACGACAGCTAAGAAGAAAATTATTTTAATGATAAGAATTTTACTAAGCGGGATCTAGAAAAAATTTCCTTAGTTAAAAATAATTAGAATTATAAAGTTGAAATTATTTTATTTTGATTTGCGTTGATACAAATTCTTATTCACTAGTTTAAAATGAGTTATTTATTTTCATGTCATTTTATTATACTCTGAAAGACAGAACTTTAATACTCTTATTCAAAATTATGTAGATACTGCTAGGTATCTATAATAATAATAAGGTATCTATAATTAATAATAAATTAATCTGTCGATAAAAATGAAGTCATAATATATTAACAGAATAAAAATAACCCTAAATATAATCTAAATGTATTCGAAAGTAATTTCAGTTTTTGTATACATTAAAGTTTGGAACAATAAAACTAAATTTTCTTTTCAACAAACTGCATTTTGAATAAAAGTTATTATGTTATTATTAATTTTTTCAGTAAGTCAATTTTTAGTTTTCTACAAAGTATTAATGACTTTTAATTGGCCATATCAAGCCCTGAGACATTTTTAAAATGCTTGTGTATTCTCCTTTCGATTTCCTTGTAGATTTACACACTATTTGATTAGTTTTAAGGTGAAGTGAAAAGAATCAAGTATAAATTTTAAGTCTTGATCATTGACAAATTGGGAGAAAAAATTGCTAAACATATAAATTTTGGAGATGAGATAACTTCATATGAATTAAATTTTTTAGCGTTTATGAGTCATTATATTCTTGCAAATATTGAAAAAACAAAACAAACCATCAATAATTTGAATTTTAAGTCTAGAATTTGAAACAGATGTATTATTCTGAGAATAAAATCGTATACCAAAATTCATGTATCTAGCTCTTTTAAAGCTAATGGGATAATGCTGTTAAGGAAAAGTAAACAGATAGACAGAACTTTGAAGAGTTTGATTTATAGAAATCAGTAAAAAACATTCTTGTGGTTGTAGTGGTCTGATGGCAACGGTTTTCAACTTCTGAGAGTGGGAGGTCCCAAGCTCGATCCCAATTTTTCTGGGAAATTGCATGTGTTTATGTGGCATCCATTAAATATGGTGATGTTGAGTTTTTTTAGATTATGTAACGAGGGACCTTGATGTTGCATTTGTATATGTAGTGTCCAGTAAATATGCTGATGTCAACTTCGTTAGATGAATAACGTGGAAGCTTAGTGATGCATTTGTATATGTGGTGTCCAGTTCGTTAGCTGATTAACGTGGGAGCTTGGTGATGCATGTGTATATGTGGTGTCATGTAAATATGGCCTAAATCGATCGAAATTTAAGATTCAATGTACATTTCACTTATCGAGGTTTTATTCGTGTAACGTGTTTTGTTGGTACGATTAAGTTAAGAGTTACTTCAAAACTAATTAATTCGTTTTCTGATTAACGTGGGAGCTTGGTGAAGATGCATTTGTATATGTGCTGTACAGTAAATATGGTAATGTTCAGTCCGTTAGCTGATTAACGTGTGAGCTTGGTGAAGATGCATTTGTATATGTGCTGTACAGTAAATATGGTAATGTTCAGTTCCGTTAGCTGATTAACGTGGGAGCTTGGTGATGTATGTGTATATGTGGTGTCAAGTAAATAGGGCCTAAATTGAGCGAAATTTAAGATACAGTGTATATTCACATATCGAGCTTTTATTCGTGTAACGTGTTTTGTTGGCATGTCTCAAAGTAAACAGTTACTTCAAAACTGATTAATTCGTTATCTGATTAACATGGGAGCTTGGTGAAAATGCATTTGTATAAGTGGTGTCCAGTAAATATGGTGATGTCCAGTTCGGTAGCTGATTAACGTGGGAGCTTGGTCATGCTTTGTATATATGGTGTCCAGTTCGTTAGCTGATTTACGTGGAAGCTTGGTGATGCAAGTGTATATGTGGTGTCCAGTAAATTTGGCCTAAAATGATCGAAATTTCTGTGTACATTTCACATATAGAGCTTTTATTCGAGTAATATGGTGATATAAATTATTCTAGTAAATATGGTCATGTAAATTTCGTTATCTTATTAACGGAAGACCTTGGTGTTGTATTTGTGTATGTGGTGTCCAATAAATATGGTGATGTCAACTTCGTTAGATGAATATCGGGGAAGATTAGTGATGCATTTGTATATGCGGTGTCCAGTTCGTTAGGTGATTAACATAGGAGCTTGTTGATGCATATGTATATGGGGTGTCCAGTAAATATGGTCTAAATTAAACTAATTTTAAGATTCAGCATACATTTCACATATCTAGCTTCTATTCGTGTTACATGTTTTGTTGGTACGTTTCAAAATTGGGAGTTACTTCAAAATTGATTAATTCGTTATCTGATTAAAGTGGGATCTTGGTGAAGATGTATTTGTATTTGTGGTGTACAGTAAATATGGTGATATCCAATTCATTAGCTGATTAACGTAGGAGCTTAGTGATATATGCGATGCTCTGTATATACGATGTCTGGTAAATATGGTGATGTCCAGTTCGTTAGCTGATGTAAGGTGGGAACTTGGTGATGTAGTTTTACTTAACTGTCTTCCTTATCATCTGATCATGTTTTAAAGTTAAGATTTACTTCAAACTGGATTTAACATAACTAATATGGCCAAAATTGATCCAAATTTAAGGTTAGTGTAAATTTCACATATCGAGTTTATATTCAAGCAACTATTTTGTTGGAGAGTGATAATATTCGTAGAAAATAAGATTTTTATTTTTTTGGAGGGCATGGCAAGGGGCTCAGAGATTTCGGAAATTTTGTGATTCATTAAAAATCTGGCATTTCTCTTTATGTATTAGGTATAAAAGAAAGTAAAAAAATCGATTTGATAAATCATTTTAATATCGATTATTAGATTACTAGACCATTTTATAGTAGTATTATTTTTAGCAACAGTTTTCAGACACTTTCATTTAAAAGCACAAAAATCAAATTTTACTTCTTTAATAAACTTTTGAAGAATCCCCCCTCAAAATGAGTAAATCTTACATACAAAGCACTCTTTCAAGCTTAAAAACCTTTAGCAAATCTTGTTTGAAGTTACTAATTCACGAATATTCTACACTTTAATAAATCTTGAGCTGAAGAAGAAGAAGAAGAAGAACCATGAAAAAAATATATATAGCCGAGAACAATGCATGGTTGAAGAAAATAATCTTTCCACTTCTTAATATCCCACCCCTCCTTTTATGAAGCAAGACAGCAGTAAACGAAAAAATGACGCCAAAGAACTCTTGACATTTTTTTTGTTGTTGTCCTCTATTTTGTTGTTGTTGTTGCTGCTCTCTCTTTCATTTTTTCCATCCTTGTCTTCTGTTATCGAGAGATATCGAACATTAAAGAGAGAACAGCCTGTTTCGGGAAGGCCAGAAGAATTTGTTACCCAGGACTCCGTCATCAAAAGGTTGACTCGATGGAATAAACAAAAAATAAACGAATCTATCGATCCACTCCATTTCTTTTTTTTCCTCGGCTCTCACTCCTCTTGATTTCTTTTTATTGTTCATTTCTTTGTTCGACGGCAAAGAACATGATCTCAAACACGAAGGGGTCGGGCAATGATTTTATTTAGTTCTTGTATCTATCCAGTGATAATAACCGCGGTTTCCTAGCCTTTCTTTCGCTTTTTTTATTTATTACTGATGGAACGTAAAGGGAGGAGGATGCGGGTTTTTTTAGGACTTAGTTCCATCATTTTTCTTTTAATTAACGAAAACTGTTCTTCCCTCAGGTTGTTTTCCGTGTTACTTCAATAAGCGCAATAAATAACGGTTTTCTTACAGCATAAAAGAGAAGTGATTTATTAAACGCAAGGGAATTTTCCTTTGTCGGTAAACAATTTTTCGTTTTTTTCCCGCATACAAAATGTACAAAGAAAATGTGCTGTTATCGTCGAAAGTAATCCCGATATTTTGACGAATTCTCTTCTTTAGATCTTCAAGAAATGCATTTTCCGAAACATGCTAATCTATCTGTTTGAATGTAATAAGTCAAAAACAAAAGAAGATAAATGGTGGAAATATAATTACTACCCCCCCCCCCTTTTCTTTCAACTTTTAGACAAACCTCTTGAAAGGCAAATATGACTTTTAGTTCATGAGCAATTGATTCAAGAAACAATAATAAATATTTTTTGGCGGATAAAATTTTACAAATAGTTTTGTTACCAGAAGTATAGATTTGTGTCAAATCTTAGAGAAAATATCTTATAGGATTCATTAGTATTTATTAAACTAAATATTTTATTATCATTTCTAAATTATACATTTCATTTTTTAATTTTTATTTTATTAATATTCCACGGCATTTAATGTTAAGGGTTATGATTTGAGGGATGGATCAATGAATATGTTTGAACTGAAAGCTTCTATAGCAGCAATTTAAAAGATATAATCAGTGTTATCAAATATCATCTGACTGAGAGATTCTTGTAAATTAATTTTCAGCTATTCAGAAAGCATAATGAACCATTTAAGGGAAGAGGTATGGAGCTAGCTATCTGTTAAAATTTGTTTATTTTCCTTTGAGAAAAGTAAGCACTTTATCCTAAAATAAATTTTTATTATGAAGCTATGTAAAGTAATTTTTCCACCAATTTGTCGCTTGTTGATAACCCTAATGGAAGGAATTATTATCTAGATACTTCAGTTTTTAATTATAGAATTAAATTCTAGAAGAATGTTATAAAGAATTAAATTCTAGAAGAATCCTATAAAGAATTAAATTCTAGAAGAATGTTATAAAGAATTAAATTCTAGAGGAATCCTATAAAGAATTAAATTCTAGAAGAATATTATAAAGAATTAAATTCTAGAAGAATATAGAATTAAATTCTAGAAGAATATTATAAAGAATTAAATTGTAGAAGAGTGTTATAAAGAGTTAAATTCTAGAAGAATGTTATAAAGAATTAAATTGTAGAAGAATGTTATAAAGAGTTAAATTCTAGAAGAATGTTATAAAGAATTAAATTCTAGAAGAATGTAGAATTAAATTCTAGAAGAATATAGAATTAAATTCTAGAAGAATGTTATAAAGAATTAAATTCTAGAAGAATGTTATAAATAATTAAATTCTAGAAGAACGTAATAAAGAATTAAATTCTAGAAGAATATAGAATTAAATTCTAGAACAATGTTATAAAGAGTTAAATTCTAGAAGGATATAGAATTAAATTCTAGAAGAGTATGAAACTACAAATAAAAATACCAATCTATACATCCACTTAAAATAATTTAAGTCTCTAAATAAATAAAAGATTTCTATCATTTAACAAACAAGTTGAACATTTGAGGAATTTTATCTAAAATTCGCAATAACAACTGATACAATAATTTGTTTTGCATGAAATTTATTTAAGATCTTGTTCCTAAAGAATTAAAAATGTGGTAATTGTTTGAAACTAAATATATTGTTCTATAACTCCTAATAAAATTAAAAAAAAAACGGATTTTGTAAATTTAGAATAATAGCAAAATTACAAATAAACTGACCCTCGGTCATATTTTCCAAAGTTAAAACTTTCACTGAGTTGGAAATGTTCACTTGACCTTTAAGAATTCTAGTAGTTTCGTATTATTTACCGTAGAAACCTTAAAATTTGACAAGAATTATTGTAGCTTAGTATTATTTGCAGCATGAATCCAAAAATCTGTCCAAAAAATAAAAATAAAAATAACACGAAGAACGTTTTCTCCGAGTCAAAAGGAATTCTATCCAATAGGCGTTCTTTTCACCTTTTCCGAAATTGAAAAATGGTCTTTTGTCAATATTTTGGGAAAGGACAAATCTTAGAAAACAGTTCTTGTGTGGTGGAAATATTTTTTATTTATATATCACGGGACGCGATCTGTGGAAAGGTATACATTTTTATAGTAGGCACTTTGATGTTGTCCGCCATGTTTGTCCCTTTTGCTTCTCAATTTATTAGCTCATATAAACAGCAGATGAATGGAATTTTCTCTGAAATTATCATCAATTTGTCATGAAAATATAAAACATCAAAATCAGAGAATTTTCTATTATTTTTGTCATTTTTTAGAGGGGAAAAATTAACTAATTTTAGGAAAAAAATGCAATCTTTTTAAAAACTGATTTCTGACGCTCTTAAAAGTACAGTTTTAGAGAAATTTAATAAAAAAAGTCAGATAAAAATATATTTATAAAAAAGAAGCTATTGTAAAATTGGATTGGAATCTTGATTTCATTTCATTTCATTAATGTTCTGTATTTATTTGAAAACTTGGGTTATTTTGAACCTCTGTCAGATAACGAGAATGAGACCTGAGCTACCACCCATTCTCCAAATTTCATCGCCAACCAATAGGAGGGCATTTGATACTAATGGATTTAACCTATATGATACAATGGTCCTTTGGTGGAATCGGTTGTTGCATTTATATCCTTCCGGGCTTAAAATTGTGATTTTATGTCCAGACCGTCTAAGCCTATATGTAAATTTAGAACAAATTAATTAAATAAAACAAATTCGAAGGATTCGATTCTTTTATCAAAAAGGCAGATATTCTATTTGCAATTTAAGCACGAATTTAGAAAGACAAGAATTAAAAAATGATCAAGTTTGATTATTTATACGGTAATCCAAATATTTTGAAGACACGCTTGATAATTTTAAACATAATTTTAAAACCAGAATAAACAACAATTACGTTGTATAATAAATTGAGTTACGTTTATATTATAAGAAAATTTGTTTTTGTAAATAAAATTTAAGCTTATTTTCATATGAAATTTCATTTTTAGCATTTATACGTCACGTGAACGAAAACTAGAATTTCATAAACAACATCTTTTTAAAATAATAGAACTAAAAACAATTACATTATATTATTAATTTCGTTACGTTTCTATAATAATCAGTTTTGATTTTTTAAATGAAATTCAAGCTCAGTTTAGAATGGAATTTTTCTTCCAACATTTGTACGTCACGTGAATCAAAACAAGTAATGCATAAACAACGACTTATAAAAAATAGAACAAATAACAATTTTGTTACATAATTAACTATCTTAAGTTTCTATAATAAGCTGCTTTGATTTTGAACATTCAATTCAAGCTTAGTTTTGTATGTAATTCCTTTTTCAACATTTATACGTCGAGTGAGCTAAAACAAGAATTTCATAAACAACATCTTTTTAAAATAATAAAGCTAATAACAATTGCATTATATTATTGTTATTACGTTATATTATGCTAACGTTTCTATAATAAGCAGTTTTGATTTTGTAAATGAAATTCAAGCTTAGTTTTGAATGGAATTTTTTTCCCAACATTTATACGCCGCGTGAACCAAAATAAGTAATGCATAAACAAAAAGTTTAAAAAAAATAAAGCAAATAACAATTTTGTTATATAATTAATTACTTTACATTTATATAGTAAGCAGCTTTGATTTTATAAATGAAATTCAAGCTTAGTTTTTTTTATGAAATTCCTTTTTTAACTTTTATACCTCGAGTGAACAAAACTAAGCTTGAATTTCATTTACAAAATCAAAACTGCTTATTATAGAAACGTTAGCATAATATAACGTAATAACAATAATATAATGCAATTGTTATTAGCTTTATTATTTTACAAGTATTTCATAAACATCCTTTTAAAAAATAGAACAACTAACAATTACGATATGTAATTAGTTACTTTACGTTTGTATAATAAGCAGCTTTGATTCTATAAATGAAATTAAAGTTTAGTTTGGTATTTAATCCTTTTTCAAACCTTCATACTTCGCGTGAACAAAACAAATAAATAACCGAACAAGTGAATAATTAACATTTTATTTATAAACTGATATAGAATAATGATCTAATAAACATCTAGTAAAATTTTTTGAAATGTTAATTAAAATTTTTATTCTTTCAGAAGTCCACATGTTATTTTTCTGTTTTTAGTATGAAAATAAGACACAGTTTTATGTTACTTACTTCTAATGGTCTACGCTAATCACAAGAGAATTGGGGTCATATCAAATGATCATTATTTTGAAAATAGTAAATTAATGGTGGAACAAAAACAACTGTATTATGATTGTGTGTTACGGAGAAATTAATTTATTTCGTATCTTCCCTTAAAATTATTGATTTCAAATATTTAACTTTCCTTATTAAAATAAGCGTTTGTAAATGTGAAATTAAACCCCTAATTTTGCCTCTTCAAAATTCAAAGAAAATTTGAATCTGTAATCAGAAATATCGTAATATGAAATTTTTTTGGTTTTATTCTTCTGTTTAATGTGCCTCTGATAATAAATGCACATAACTATATTTAGTATCATTGCAAAAAGTGCTTGTATAAAGGCATTAAATAATACATTTGGCAGTATTTTAAGACATTTTGAGAATTTTGAGAAGATTTCTCTGAAAATCTAATTGCTATTAAAATTAAAATTTAATTTAGAATGGTATTTATATGAAAATTTCTTTTGAAGTTATTGAAGGAAAGAAAAAGATAACAATCGTTTCATTTTTAGAAACCACTCTGATTACAATTTCGGAATATATATATTTTAGCACTTGATTATCAGAATGTGTTGTTGTTGCTACTTTTGGCCCATTGGACTTTTGCCATTGGACCAGCCTCGCTGATGAAAACATCTGTAGATTTTAGCCGAATGAGCGTCTCTTGTTTTTCGAAATAGCGCAAACTAAGGCCAAGAGTACGACTTAGCTACACACTCATGACACTTTCGTTTTCACAGCCCTTTTTACAGGGAGCACAGTCACACATTTCACAGATAGAACACAGAACAACAACCATGCCCAAACCGGAACTTTCAGAACACGAGGAAGACGCGCTACCTCTGAGCCAGAGAGCCGGCATCAGAGCGTGTTAATTTGTTTAGTAAATATCTACATGTTAAATTTGGCAATTTAAGATAAAAATTCTACCCTGCATATTGTAGATATTTTTTAAAAAAATATTTGACATGTCAGAGAGAAAGTCAGTCTAAAAACATCAAAATTATATTAAAATTATGTAATGCATATTTTTCTGTTTGGTTAAAATTATGTATGTTTTTAAAGGAATGAGTTCATTATTAACTAAACTTAAATTATTGTTTTATGTAAATTTCATGAAAAACCTTGAATTGTCATTAATTACTATATATCTTAATATATATAAATTACGTGTCACGTTGTTTGTCCGCGATGGACTCCTAAACTATTTAACCGATTTTAAAATAATTTACACACCACTTGCAGTTTGATCCAAATTAAAAGATAGGATAGTTTATTTTTCGAAATATCAATTAGTTCGGGAGAAATTAATTAAAACCTCTTAATTTCTGTTAAATTTAAACCCGTAATGTTACTTTCCAAGTGAAACACGGCCTTCCGGAGAAGCGATCGCTTATGCGTACCGTTTCGTCCCGTAAAATCGCGTTTTTAAAATTGCCATCGTTACGCGTCCGTTCAACTTATACTCAATATCGCAGTGGAATCGGATGGACTTTTTATCGTAGATCAAGGAGGTATAATTTTTTTTTACGAAACATCGACGCAAAAATTAAATACCGATTTTTTTAAAAAAAAGGTCAATTTTGACGGGTCTTTTTCTAGAACGGCCCTGTAAAATAGACGCTTAGCTGGAAAAATATAAAAAATATGTTTCCTGAAAGACAATACGATGTAGTATGCTGCAATACAATTAAGAAAATCGAATTTTTAAAACTGAATTTTTGGCGAATTTTTTAACGAAGAGGCGAAATTTCGCTTTAATATTTAATTACGCCGAAACTTTTCAATATAACTTAATCAAATTTTTTTTACATAAAATTCGATAAATTTTTCAAAATCGTGTGAAAGTTTGTAAAAATTGGATAGAAAATGTCGCCTTAAAATTTTTTTTTGTCGTTTATTGGGTTTTCCTCTTCAACATTACAAATCTAATCCATTGATAAATAAAAATGAGACTAAATTTTTATTGTATAATTTGGCATTGCTTTGGCACACCCTGATCAATTTTGAAAACAATCCTGCAAAAATTACGCGTTCTTATGAATTCATTCCAGATTTTCCACCTCACATACTTCACCTGAAACTTGGGACACCAGTAATGCTGCTACGAAACCTTTCTCCACCTAAATTATGCAATGACACCAGACTATGAATGACTAGACTTAATAAGTATGTAATCGAAGCTACGATAATTACTGGATGTGCTCGAGGAGTGTTGGTTTTAATACCCCGCATTCCACTAATTCCGTCGGACTATCCTTTTGAATTTAGAAGATTGCAGTTTCCTGTAAAAGTTTGCTTTGCAATAACCGTTAATAAGTCACAAGGACAGAAATTAAAAGTAGCAGGGATCGATTTAAGAGGAGACTGTTTTTCACACGGCCAATTTTATGTAGCTTTCTCCAGAGTCAGTTCATCTAGCAGCTTAATAATTTTAGCACCAGAACCCCCCCTCCCCCGAAAGTTTAAGTTTTTTCTTAAACATAGGTATAACAGTAAAATGTGGATGGCTTGCGTTTATAAAGAAAATCAATACTTTAAAAGGATCGTTAAGGACTGGTTAAGGACAAGGGTTTATATATAAGGAGTGCAGGGACCCTCCCAAAATTAGAAAAATTTATAGGTAATAAGTAATTATTATTGGGGATTTTTGTAACTAAGTGCACGGAGCACTGTTGTCCTCCGCTAATTCCGACAATGCCGAGCAATGTCGGGTGCGGGAATGCTAGTATATATATATATATATATATATATATATATATATATATATA
>JAOUZG010019159.1:25204384-25222782 GCA_026289955.1 Argiope argentata | reverse complement strand
ATTTTCCGTAAGATTAAGTTACTCAAATGTATATGGAAGGTGATTTTTCGTTGACTTTAACATTAAAAAATAGAATGGCATGGCTTATTAATTTTCCATAAGATTAAGTTACTTAAATGTATATGGAAGATGCTTTTTCGTCGACTTTAACATTAAAAAATACAATGGCATGACATATTAATTTTCCGTAAGATTAAGTTACTCAAATGTATATGGAAGGTGATTTTTCGTCGACTTTAATTTTAAAAAAATACATTGGCATGACATATTAATTTTCCGTAAGATTAAGTTACTCAAATCTATATGGAAGGTGATTTTTCGTCGACTTTAATTTTAAAAAAATACAATGGCACGACTTATTCATTTCCCGTAAGATTAATATCTTTGTTAATTTATTGAAAGGAATGTCTTGATGGAGCTTATAATTTTGGATCTATTACCATACGATAAAAATTGTTATGCGAATCGGAATGCCCTTTCTAGATTTCTACAACACATTAAGTAAATAATTTAAACTGAAAGTAAATCAAATTATTCAAAAGGATGTCCCGGAGTTAAACGCAATATTTGAATTTGCTCCCATTCACGAACTAGATTGGTGGTAATAAACAAAAAATACATTTAATAGCCGATAGTTTAGGGTTAGTAAAAATCTCATAATAGAACAACGTATTTTTATTGTTGAACGGTATTTCAACGATAATGAAAAACTCCCTGCCGCCGTTCAAACATTTGATATTTGGACACCTAGGTCATGTGATTTAACACCATTGGATTTTTTTATGGAGTTGTTTAAAGTCGCCAAAAAAGTCTATGCCAAAAAGCCTTCAAGCAAGCTGCGTTAAAAGTGGAAATTCTAAGCTGATCAACGAGATTCAGCCATATTTATGTAAAATGACCATGAAGAATTTCGACAGAAGAGTACATATGTCACAGCAAAGCCATGAAGGTCATTTACCTATGTGTTATTTCGCATTTAAGTCTATCCTGTTCTTTATAATTCAATAAAAATGTAATAATTAAAAAAAGTATCACTTTTTTATTTAATTGAAATCGTGCGTTAGTATATTGTTCTATCTTGTACCGCTTCATTTTTTACTAACATTGAACTATCAGCTGTCAAATAGTTTTTTAATAGTGATACGAGCAATGCACTATATTAAGGCGACCAGGGATCTTTAGAATTATTTTTTGTACTTTTCACCTTAGCAATTCGAAATTTTACATGCAGTAAGAGTAATCCTAGAAGAGATGACGTACAAAATTTTAAAGCATTGTATTAATTTATTTATGAGTTAGGGAGGTTAATATAATATAATATTAGCGATAAATAAAGTTAATGAAAAATGTTCCAGGAGCTCCAAATTTGTTCGAAAGCACCAAAATTAACCAATATAATAAGTTTAAACTACCGATTTCTTTTAAAAGTTAAAGTAGTTGTGAGTTATTACATAGGTTAATTTTGATATTTCGTACTCACATTTCAATATTAATCACAACTTTTGATTTAAAAGGATGAGATAAATCAACAATAAAAATTGCAGTGCTTTCGAACAAATTTGGAGCTAATGGAACATTTTTCATTAACGTTATTTATTGCTAATATTATATTATATTATATTAACCCCGCTAACTCATAAATAAATTAATACAATGCTTTAAAATTTTGTGTATCATCTCCTATAGTGTTACTCTTAATGACTGTAAAATTTCAAATTGCTAAGGTGAAAAGTACAAAAAATAATTTTAAAGGTCCCTGGTCGTCTTAATAGCTGCAAATTCAAATCTTGCGTTAATTTAGAGACGTATTTTGGAATTGTTGGTTGAACGCTGAACGTTCAAGAGTCTTCTACAGTTCAAAACGTAGAGTAACTTTGAAAGGAACAAATTATATTAAAATTCAATAAAAATTTGGCAAATGTTTACTGTTTCATGTGATTATAGAATAAAAGGAATCTATGTTATAAAAATGGACAAATGAATCGTTAGAAGAAAGTGGAAAAAAGTGTACGTTAAATAATAATACACCGTTAGGTATTTTTGTGAAGTTATAAAAAATTGCTACATATGATATGAAATCAAATGTAGTAATTGTATTTTTAACAAAATTTTCGAAATATGAAATCACATGTAGTAAGTGTACTTTTAACAAAACTTAAAAAAAAAACGAAATATGGAACGAATATCTTATCAAAAATATCATTATTATAAAATAAATTGTTGTTACTTATGGCACTTGCCATGGACAAGCCTCCCGCAGATACAGCAGTTGATTTAAGCCGAAAGGAGTGTCTCTTGTTTTCGAAGTAGTGCCAACTAGAGCCAAGAATATGAATTAGCTACACACTTACATTTGCTTGCACAGCCCCTTTTTATGGGGGGGGGCACAGTCACACATCTCCCAGATAGCACACAGAAGAACAACCATGCTCTAACCGGGGCTCCCAGAACGCGAGGAAGACGCGCTACCTCTGTTCCAGAAAGCCGGCTATAAAATAAATTGCAATTTTTTTCGAACACTAGAAAGAAATGAGATGTGAAAACATCTACAATATTTTTTGTTTAAAAAATATTTTAAATTTTAAATAATAATTTTTCTTTCGATGAAATTAGATCCTTGCTTTCGTGGCGAATATTTCAGTGAGTACATCCTTTGTGATTACATGAAAAAATGAAAAGGACAATATCCTATCTTCCTTTTTGGTGAACTGCATTCGGATTATCACTTCGTAGGTCTTCAGCACTTAGATGGCTTTCTCTAAAGCTGATTATTTTAGAATCATATCACACAAAGAGGTTGTCTTTGTTCGTTACGTAATCCAAGGATTAAAAAGTACTTATTTTTTACCCTGTTAGAAAGCTATACCTTTTACAAGGAAGGAAAGAGAGTCTTAGAATGGAATGAAAAAAAAGTGCGAAAACAGCGTATTTTTTTATTTATCTGTTTGTCTTGAATACAAAATTGTTTTATGAAAATGGAAATAAACATGCAACTGTAATAGTTCAATGTACTAAAAGTCGAAAATAGCTTCTTATTATTTTCTTTCTTTTTTATAGGTCAAATTTAACATTCAGACCACCATAAAGGTAATCTTGCTCTTAAAATTACTTTTATATTTTTATTTTTGATTTCATTTTATTTGATAAAATTCTTCAAACAGCTTTACTCCTTGATTAACAATTTTCCATATGCTTCTTTTATAATTATTTTGTATTTATTTATTTTGCTATTTTTTAATGTATTTTCTGACTAAAAATATACATAATTGATTTATTTCAGTTATATTAATGCAAAAAAGTGAGTATTGTTTTGGGATAGGTAGGTATTTTGAATCATTGCCTGGTCTTAATGACGATATCCGTGGTGGTAAGTCTCTTCCAAAACTTCTAAAGCCTCAATAAACGATTTATGGAAATTTGCTTAGCAAATACTAAAAAAAAAACATTTTGAAATTCCTTTTTAATTTATCATTCTTAAGGATTTATCAACAAATATTTAAGTGTAAAGAGGAAAAAGAAAAAGAATTCAATGGAAAATTATTATTATCAATAAATGGTAGTGAATTATTTTTATTTAAGTGAATCTCAAAATGTTTATTAATTTTTATTTATTACAGTTCGACTTAAAAAATTGTTATGGTATAATATTTTGGATCTAAGTAAATTATCTTTAAATTGAATCTTTTATCCTTTATTTGACAAGTATTGTCTACAATTATTGTACATCTTGGAAACCAGATTTTACTAGGTTCTTGTATTTGTTCCAAAATAAATTCTTCTTAGAAAAGATATTTAGAAGAATTAATTTATATTAATTCGATTATATAAAATAATATAGATTATATAAAATAATTTGTTAAAAATTTTGTATTTTGCTAATAATAATTTTTGTATTTGTATAATATATATATCGGTTATATAAAATAATTTTGTTATTTTGAGCTTTAAAAATCCTTTATTTGAACTGGAGACTCGTTAAAAATAATACGATGATGAATTTGATGATCGTACTGTTGTGAGTATATAGTAAAATATTTATACAGAAATAAGTTCTGTTTACAATTTGTGATGTCGGTGCATTGTAGTTGATAGAGACAGAGCATGCACACCACCAGAATCTTCAAGATATTAAATTCACACTTTCGAATAATTATGAATGAATGATTGATTTCCCATTATGGATTGAGATAATATTTGTGAAAATCGACAAACTCACCGTATTCCCTTTTGACGAATACAATTACAAACCGGTCAGAGAAATATTCCATCATGTCTCTTGTACCCTATATTTTCTACTTTCTGACTTTTTGTATTCTTTTACAATTTTAAAATCTTCCTTTATAGCAAGTGGCTCCAAGATGGAACTGCCGTGAAACAAGTTACGACACTGTAGTGATATCAAAATTTTTCTCCACGAGAATTTGAGCAATCATGGATTTGACATCCTTTCATTTCTCTTGCAATTCACATATCATGCCTTCTTATTTCCTTATTCTTTTGCAATTTTAAGACTTTCCTTTTTGATAAATGACTCGGAGATGAAGTTGCTGTGACATAAGCTGGAACAATTCTGACCAAATTCATAGCTAGTATTGTTCCCTGATTCGAGGAATTTAGCTTTCTTCCTTTTTGCTACTCGCTTGTTCTTCAACTTTCTTATTCTTCAACAATCTTAAATCTTTATTTTATGGTATGTGGTTCTAACATGAAATTTCTGTGAACAAGCTACTGCAATTTGGCTAACCTTATAGTCAGTATCATTCTCTGATATGAGAAATGAGCTATTACACACTGGATTGCAAAACTTAAGCCCAATTAACTTTTTTTGCCATAACTCAACAAGTAATCATCCGAGAGACATGATATTCATAAATGAGAGACAGCATTTTGTATTTAATGCAAGCATACTTGCTTGAAAATGAATAGAATGCACATAGTATAGAATCAATCAAAAAATGGCTTTATTGAACGCATAGTATCACTCGCATGATTGTCTGCCCAAAAGGAAGAAAAAAAGCAGATGTTCGTTGTGGGATATACTCTCCCCTTATTAAAATGGTTGTGCCACGCCATTTTTCCATATTCAGCACCATATTGACCAACAGTTCTTGAGGTAAGAGTATCCATTACTCAATCAACAACTGTTTCAGTTGTTGGGTGTTCCCCGGAGGATGTAATCATGCGGCAAGGTGTCTTCCCAAAGCCTCTCGCATGTGCTCTATGGAATTTAAATCAGAAGAAAATTCTAGCTAGTCCATTTCAGTGATATCTTCACTTTACAGTAACTGCTGAACGTCAGCTGTTTGGTGTGAAATGCATTGTTCATCCATAAAAATGAAGTCTGGTCCAGTAGTACCTCGGAACAGACATTGGGAAGAATCACCTCCTTACAATAACGACTAGAACCCTTGTCCAAAACATGGAACTCAGTCCACCCGTTCAGCATAATGCTTTCCTGATGACAACTCCAGCAACATCATAAAGGTCTCTTTGCGGGATGTTACTGGAATGCAACCGTATTCAGACTCTCTCCAAATCAACTGGTGTTGATAATCACTTATGACACTGAAATGACACTCATCAATAAAGAGGACATGATTCTATCAATTAAATGTCCAATTTTTGTGAATCTTACACCATTCTACGCATTGCCACCGATGGCCAACTTTCAAATGAATGCATAATTCAGGATGGTGGACGAATAAGTCACCTTCATGAAGAGATCTGGTCACGGTAAATCTAGAGACACTTGTAAAAATAACACACAAAAGGAATACAAGCAAAAAAAGAGGAAATTTCGTATGAAGTTTTGATGAAATTATTGATATAAATGACATTTGAGCTGAGGAATTCAAAGGCAAAAGAATTAAAACAATGATTTCATTTTATGACGCAACTAAATATAAAATGGACAATAGAAAGACGCCGAAGAGCTTTAATGCTAACATTTTGCAAGTCAAGTGCTTGAAACATGCTTATTAGAATCACCCAGGTCAATATTTCAATTGCCAAGGTTAAAGGTCAAAGCAAAGGATACAATATAAAGCTTTCGATTCTTTTCATTTTATGATGAAACTAAACACAAAACAAGCAATGGAAAGATGCATTTATCTAACATATTAGCATGTAAATTAATTAGCATGTAAACATATTAGCATGTATATGTAAATTCGGTTTTTACCTTCATGTTATTTCCTCTTTTCGACTATTAAATAAAAACTATTCTGAATTTTTCGTTTCTCTAAACATTGAATTGACCAAGCGTATAAGAAATTACCTTTTGTGTCATAAATGACTCTAACAAGCATAAACCAAACGCTTTTCAAACTTGAGAAAGATGATTTTTTAAAAGTTATCAATTGATTGAAATTTATCATTAAAAGTACCTTTGCTACCAAATCCTTAAATACAAAAAATTACGCACTTGATATAGTATTAACTAATTATACCTTATGGAATAATGGTTGGACCAGACAACTAAAAACATTTTTCATTCAAAACATTTATTTTTCTTTAACTCCGAGTTCCAGCATGGGAGCCATTAGCGTGTGATTGGGGAATTATTTTAAGAGAAATTTTCTGGCACTCACTTTCTTAATTAACGATATAATTTTTCATTTTTTTTTGGTCGGGTAGAAAAAAATACTAAACGGGGAGTTACTGAATTGTTCTGAAAGTCGCAAATCGCTCTTTAATGAGACAAGTAAATCTTTATTTAATTTTTTTACTCAGATTTAGTTTGTTTAAGTACTAACTCGAATTAATGAAAATCGAATTTGGTTCTTCCTTAAAGTTATTTTAATTTTTGTTGCTACACTTGTCCAGGAAATGATCGCAGAGTGGGGTTATAATTGAAGGTTTTAATCTTTGACTAATTTAATTGATATTGAAAATGAAAATTTGACAAAAATCAATTAATAAAGTTACTTATGATGTTAGGTTCATCCTTCTGTTATCAATTTTTAATGATGTGGGGGTTAATTATTTTAACGGTTTTTCGTAATTTCTGAGTGATGAGTTTATAATTAAACTTATGTCTTGTCGTTCGAATCGAAGTAAAAATTTAATAAAGAATATCATTAAAAAGAATGAGTTGATTGTGACGAACAGTAATTTGTTTACAAATTCTCAAAGATGATTAGTTTTTAATAAAATCATTAATTATAAATAATATTTAATTATGAAAGCTATAATAAAATTTTTGAAATTATATAAAACTATTTGAAATTATATAAAACTATTCAGTTCCGGAAAAGAAATGTTTCCTTGATTTGTTTCTAATTCCCTTTTGACTTTCAGGGAAAAGCGTGAATTGAGCCAAACAAATGAAAAAGAAAATTATTTAATTTTTTTAAATCCAGAAATCAATACTGTAAGGTTCCTTCAACGAATTTTAAGGCAAAATTAAGGATTTTAATTGAATGATAATTCATTTTCTTAAAGTAATAAAAAATGTCTCCAAATATGTTTTTTTACACAAATTTGTATTTGTTTCTCGGTTATGATACCATATTGTCCTCTTAACAAATTACATAGTAAGATATTTCCGATACTAATTTTCAGTATGGAGATGAAATGCTTAATCAAAAATCAAGCCACTTGAAATCCTGTTGACTCTACTTCTGTAAAGGTTAGGAATTGTTTCAGGTAAAATAAGCGGAATCTAATTTCTAACACTTTGGTTTGACGGTCTTAAGAGAGGGTATAACCTCATCATAGTTAATGGAACTAGAATGGCGTTACTCCAATTAATACAAACCAAATTTCGTGTTTTATAAATGGATGTATAGTTAATATCGCGTCACAAGTAGAAATAGTTATTTCAAAACTGTATTTATTACAAAAATCCTTGTGTACCCTATTTTTTTAAATCCATAACCTATTTATTTAAAAATTCCTGTGTACCTTATTTATTATAATCACAAAACATCTGTAAATACCTTAATTTCCCATTACAACACTATATATTAATAAATATTGTAATTGTTAATCTGAATTTTTTGAAATTTAAAATTTAAATTTTGGTCCTTTATTATGTTTTACAATTTTCAATAAATACTTTTAATTTTATTTTGGACTCTATGAGTGTAGAAATTCTTTTCTAATTATTTTTCTTTTTCCTATTGTTTTTTGTATCGTTATAATCAATATCGGAATGATTATGTTATGATTAATATACAGATATATAATGTGCACTATGATTACACTGCACACACACACACACACACACACACACACACACACACACACACACACTAAAGTTACGATTTCAGAAAATGTTTTTATGCCAACTCTTGTGGCGTCATTTTTAATAAATTAATGGTATTAAACCTTTTATATATTTAACTACGCTATGTTTTTCAAACAACTCAGATAAATTAGAAAACGTAAAAGATTTTATAAAACATTTGAAGTTAAAAAAATATAAGACAAGCTTTTAATCAACAAATATTTTCTTCGTATTTAAGTCAAAACTGTTAATTCTGAGAATTTTTATGATAAGGGCCCCATAGGAATAGTTCATAAATTTCAGTACTGTAGGTCAATCTTGAAATATATTCTACTTGAACTTGGCGTTGTTTGGGGGAATTTATTATCTTTTGGAAAGCTGCCAAACAACACACCTGTTGTTTATCTATATTAACCCCTTCTAATCCATGCTCAAAATGCTCAATTTATTTAGGTTTTAGAAGGAGATTAAAATTAGCAACTATCGATTTGTTAACTAAAAGTAGCAATATATATGTATATAGTATATGAAGCCGTGAATTATTAACCTCGAAATTTTAAAAGGGAATCCTGTATAAATAACGTGATTCAAAATCAACAATTGATCTTTTTCAAAGACGAACACCAAGATTGTATCTCGTCCTTTGATTTTCTTTTATTCTGGTTTAAAATAAGCAAGAAAAAAAACTTCATTTTTTTATAGCAGCAAACTCATTTTGAAATATTTCTTAATCTTTATTAGCAAAATATTGAGTAATAGCAGATTTGCCTTCTATTGATTGGATATAAAATTTAAAGAAGATCTTTTTGTGGAAATAGCTTTGCTCAAAAATAATTTTTTTTACTTAGAAATGCTTATTTCATTCTAATTTTTTAAAAAATTATTCTCTAGATTATAACATGCAACGGGAATTTATTAAAAATTTTTTGATTCTATGACTTAAAGAAGTATGAAAAGCATCGATGCTGATTTATTTTTATTTTATCAAAAGTTTCAATTTAGACATTATGAGATAATTTAACTTTTCTACGTTGATAAGTTAGTTAATTTGACCAATGATAATACATTCAGTTATATTTTACAGAAAATACGAATAGATTTCTTACAATGAAAGTCATTATATTTGTATTCCTTTTGTCTTAACCACTTACCTGGCTTATTTTCTTTACTGGCTAATAAGATGACACCTTCTATTTTAGGAATATTTTCTTATTTTGTTTCAAATAGAAATCCATTGAATACATAACTTATCTATGCATTCGAAATAATTTTCCTATTAAATTATAATCATTATGAGTGGTTTATTTTTAGCTTATAGCTATCAAAATTTAATAAATCGATGCGCGTACGGCTTACAGGCAAACCTATCAAGGGGTTAAAATATACAACATACAAGCCACTATTAGAAGATATTTTAGAAGTAATGTATATCAAGCGTATCATAGCAAAACCCCTTTAACTATCATGGCGAAACCATTTGCACTATTAAAGCTATACAACTTCAGATGCAAAATGCCAAAGATAAGACACCAAAGATTTAAATATATATATTAAGGAAATTTTGCATTTAAGTTTGATAAACGTTATGGTTTAAACGTAAATGGTTGTATATAAACGTTATGGTTTTAAACGTAAAACAAAATAAATTGCATGCGATGAAATTTCTCTACAAAATCAGTTTTCTTTGAGAGAGAAAAAAAGAAAACAAAAAGAAAGCAATATTGCTGGTACACACTTGTTTATTGGAAACCCAAGATTTAAACAACGTTTGTTACACCGAGAGTCCTCTTCTATATACCCACGCTTATCATTCATTTATGTCGTTTACATTCTTATAAAACGCCCATTTTAATATGTAACGCCTACAATACTCTGAAACAGTTCAGTTACGCTAACTACATTGATAGGTAAAATCCCATGCTTTCCTCTATTTCTATTTTTCTAATGTATTCCATTTTAATATTTAATTTAACCTTGGATTGGTAGTAAAATTATTATTTTATAAAGAATAGCATTGTAAATCCGCAATTACTTTTACAATTTATTTCTTTTATATTTTATAATCAGTATAATACCGGGTGTCCAAAAATTTCCCGTACAAATTTAAAAAAATCATTTTCCATTATTTTTTTCAAGTATATTAAATTTTGCCTTACGAGCAATGAAACCATGGACAGGCTTGAAGCTTTTTTCGGTGATCGACTTATCTCAAAAAATTTTTGGCCACCTCGATCCCCTGATCTGACCATCCCGGACTTTTTTCTGTGGGGATATTTAAAGGACAAAATTTATGAAGGTGATCCTCAAACAATAAATGATTTGAAAATCGCAATTACCCAAAGGATAAAAGAAATCCCTCCTAGCATGTTAAAATGCGTTTCGAAAAATATACGCAAACGAGTTCAGCTTTGTCACCAAGAAAAGGACGGATATTTTGAAAATTTATTATAAATGTAAGTTCAGTATTTTTTTCCTTAGTTATGTTAAAAGTGCTTTTTATCATTGGCATAAAAATAATTCTTTTTAAATCTATTGTTTTTGTAAAATAAATTCACAAATCATCAGTACGGGAACTTTTTGGACACCCTGTATAATCGAATTCAAATTTAATTGCAATTCTGGCACAAAATGGTAAAAGAATGACCAGCCAATAAAACAGAAGCAAACCAAACCGAAACACAAGGCTATAGTTTAAAACGTTTTTCTGTTTTACAGGAATTCTATAGTTAGAGCTTTGTATAAAAGTTTATTTTATTTCCCCATAAAATTACTCCCTTGCTATTATGGGGCACATCCTCCCATCCTCCATTTCCACTATCACCACCAATTACTATTTTTAAAATTCGGCACATCAAAAACGTTTGTATGGGGAACTTTGTATCTGAATCTAAGTGTTTACCTCCAAACTAATATCCAGGCGATCTAGTCGAAATAAAAGCGAAAGAGACATCCTTCCCTCTCACAGATTTGTGCCGCCTCAACGATTTTCTCCCGATCCCAAATAATAGGCACGCATAAACGTCACTGTGCCCCTTCCCCCATGGTTATTTACCTTGCCCATCCCCCCCCCCTCTGAAGCCGTTTAGTGCAGTTACATATTACCCCCGATCACACCTATCCGCCAGTTTCCGAATGGGAATTCCGAGTTCATGGTGCAGCGGTACATCTGCGAATGAATGTTATTTCCTCATTTCCAGAGCTATAAATTCACATTTAAAGGAGATTCGCTGCCGGCGTGGATGAAGTTTAAGGGGATGGTCCCGTTATTTTAGAGGGGGGGGGGACTTGCCACTTGGAGAGAAAGGGGGGAAGGAAGTAACAAAGCATATCTTTCATGAAATCGGCCAATACATATGCGAAGAGAGACTATTTATTCCAGTTCAAGGTTGTAAATATTACGGAAAATGTTACAAAATCGATGGTTTTGGAAGGAGGAAGAATGCAGTGTAGGCATATAAGGCATGTTTCATTACTTTATTAGCTTAGATTCATTATTCTGCTGGTTTTAGTGAATTATAAATGGTGGGGGGGGGTTAATAGTTGAATGTAATAAGAATCGCCGAATATGTTTAGATAGCAATAAAATATTTATGTATTTTATAACAAATTTCTTGAGAATTGAGAAAATTGTCTTATATTAATTTTAAGAATTTTTTTGTGAATATATAACAGATATTCGACTCGCGCTCAATTGTGAACAAACTTTTTTAGAGAAATATATAAACGCTGAGTGTGAAATTAAGCTATGAGATGTTTCATGAAGAATATTCTAATAACAGTATTTCAGATAAAATAACTATTTTTATTTATTCTTTGACAAAGAAAAAACGTGAGGGAACAATGAGGGAAAGAGAAATGTTGATCACGAATTTAATAAGGAGGAATTTAAATAATGCTCACGGTATATTCGTACCTTGAACATTATTTAAATTAAAGCTCACATTAATCATATTTCGATTTACGCTGAAATAGAGTATGCGAATCAAATTGAATTATAGTGATATTAAAAAATACTGATTCGAAGCATGACAGCGTTAAAGATTTACGGATTTCTCATACTTTTATTTAAATGGCAAAGTTATACTTTCGTAAAGATTAATGTAATAGTGCAATTTAAGTGCGTAGTTACACTTTCACTCACTTCGTGATGTATGGATATATAATCTTGTATATCCCCAATGGTAACATATTATTTTAGTATTTTTACAGTTTAATGATCAGTAAAAAAAAAACATATTTTGATGATTACAAATACGTATTAAGCCATGGAGCAGAGAATTTGAGAAAAATAAATTTGTTTTTCTAAAGATAAATTAATAGTTTTTGAGCATTTAATTATTTTTAATGGATATAAATTTAATTAAAATTTCTCTCTTTGCTTGTGGAACCATCTACTGGGATTTTGAGTTAAATTATTTTAAGATTTTATAATATGTGTAATGATGAATTAAAAAATTAAGGAAATGTAAATAATTTTCGGTTACGTAATGCGTTTTTTAACACGTTTTTTATTAATTTTTTTTATAGAAAAACTGTTTACAAATTCTTTTATTACCCCGTACATTTAAGTACTACTTTGCAGCGAAATAGATAACATTATATTCAATGAAAGACAACGAAAAGTGTAAACACATTCTTTGACAAGAAATTGAGTCTATATAAAGTATGAAGAACTTTAAAAGGTTGACCAAGAATACTTTTCGAAACTTGAATACCATTTCAATTGTATATATATATATATATATATATTTTTTTATTTATATATATATATATATAAAGAGAGAGAGAGGGAGAGATGGATGATTACTTTAAAATGTTCTGAAATTAATAATGAATAATTAATAATAAATTTTCATAATGTTATATTAAAAAATTAAATGTTATAAAAACTTTTGTTAGAGTAATTAAAACCAAAAAATCTACCAATACACAGATACTTACACTTCTACTAGTGCAATAATCAAATGAAATTAATAAGTGCAACATTACTTTAATTCATTTCATTATAATTTAAATATTTAACGTTTCTGCTATCTTAGAATAAACAATTGCACCAGTTAATTTTAAATCGACTATCAATAAATACAAAGTAGATGATTTAAAATTTATCTATAATAACGTATTTAAATTACAAAAAAATGGCATGCAAATATAAATTCCAATACAAATTTTTAAAAGCAAACTTAAGAAATATTATTCTTTCCATTCTTTTAAAAACATTCTTTCTGAAAAAGCCTTTTGAGCTCACAAATAATTATTTAATTTAACTTTTTGATAAATTCAAAAGCACCGCATCAAATAAAAAGGACTTTCCTCATTTTTATTATTTTCTTGAAATGCAATCCAACTTGAAAAACGATGCTGCAGTTATATTCTATAAATTCACTTTTAAAGAATAAAATTTAAATTTGTGTGCAATTATTCGATTTTACTTGTATACAAATGCAAAGTAACAATTTAAAACAAAATTCAATTTAAAATGTTCATTATTTGTTTCAAATGTTATTTAAACCAGAAAAATGTTGTTGGAAAAAATGCCGTTGGAATGTTACAAAAATATTTCTATAAGTATTTCTTTTACCTAATATATTCCACTTTTAATTCTAAATCAAATAAATAGAATTAATTCTTTTCTTTTCATTAATTATGAAGAATTTTTATTTCGGGAAAAGTAAAGTATAATAAATATCATTATTAAGAATAAATTTTCGCGGGAAATAAAAAGTTAAAATTTAATATCAAAGATTTTAATCTAACTTTCTGAATCATATTTAGTTATTATTTACAAACATTTTAATATATTTAGGATAAACTGAAAAATCTTTCTCAGTTCGTTATAGTGCTTCTTTTTCGGTTACTTTTGTAGTTTACAGAAAAATCCCCGCTAAGACATATTCCTCTAAATTAATCTTATGTTATAGAAAATACCTATTTTTCAAAAATATTAAATCAGTAAATAAAAAAAAATTAATGCAAATTTATATAACTAAGTATAAAATTTCACTAAAAATAATTTATAAATATTTGTAATTAAATTTGTTTGAGATTTGTAATCAAAATCTAAAACACTTCATAAAGAATGGCGGAAATCATTTTTCTTTATTATTTCATATATATTTAAAACTTATTAAATTTATAAAGGTTATAAAATATTCAAATGTATATTCTAGACGTGCAGTAAAATGGTTGAATAATTTCAGGTTCTAGTGTGATTAATTGCATAAATTTTCTTATTCACTACTATTTGAAGAGGATTTATTATCGTCTGGTAGTAATGTTTTGATTGTGCAGTGGAAAGACAGCAAAATATTGCAGTAAAAGCAGTATTTTTCATAATTATGGGACACTTTGATAGTTTATAACCAAATTAAAACTAGGCAAACTAGGCATGTAAAAACTTCAAATCTTTTTTCGAACATCTCATACATATTTTTTAAACTTCAATTAATGAAATGAGAATGGAAAAAAGTAAATATTTTATATATTCATACAAATTTAATTTTATGAAATTCCTTTTTATATCTATTATTTTTAAATTTAAACGTTAAATAGCTTAAAATATAACTATATTTATTAATATTTACTAATTTTAGTTTGGGAGACAGAAACAAGATGAAGAAGTTAAAAGTTATCATTTTTAAGAAATGAAGTCATTGAGATAAAAGTTTTTTTTTTTGTGTATATTATTACAAAGATATTTTCTTATATTCCATTTCTTTGAGCACACTTTTTTAAAATAAAATAAAAAAAAATATTTTGATAATTTTAAAAGGTAATAAAAATACTCCTCTTGTTCTATCATTCTGTTCCTCCTTTTCTAGGATAAGATGACAAACTTGATAAAAGTTGAATATATTTTTATTCTCAGAATATACGAAGTGTAATAGTTAAATAAACATTGTTAACTATGTTACCTGTAATAATATGTGATGAAAAGATTGTTGTATTTAAAAATCTAGATCATAATAAATCAACACAGCACAATATCTTTATCTTCTTTAGTGACCAAACACAAATTTTCCTCTTAATAAAGAGAAACCCTTTTGAAACCATGTGCATCTTTTTAAACATTTCATTTTTGTTTCTTCGAGGGAGGATAAAATATATTTCGTTGGAAATTAATGGTACTTTCCACGATCTCCCGACAGAGGGCACCACAGAGAAGAGGATGAAAAACTTTCGGTATGGTAATTGGTTCTCGTCCCCCAAGTGAGTACAGAAGTGGCGGTGGTCATGCTTTTCAACCGTCTCTCTGAGATTCTTTTCATGGGAAGGGTTGTGCCGTGGTCGGTGATGGTCCTTAGAAATCAATCGTAATTCTCGCAAGCGCTGCTGTTACGGCGGATTGATTAATTAGATAAATCCATATTCTTTAGTAGAGGATCGGAGTAGACGGTTAAGATTAAGTTTAGGTAAGTTCAGCTGTCAAGAAAATTTTTTTGACTCTTAACGAACACCGTCCCTACCCCCCTTTTCTTGTAAATCCAACCTCTTTATTTGTTGCTTTAAATATTCTTGTTGAGCCTTATATATTTCCATTGGTACTAACATATCTTCCAAATAGTGGATTGTTAAAATATTATATTGTAGGTCTTTGAAATACACAGTAGGTTTTATTTTTTCTGGGTTATGTTGGTTGATCAAGAAAATCGGTTCTTACGTATTAGACCGTCTTCGAAAATGATCACCGACGGTTTAGTAACTCATTGACGACGGATTTAAATTTGGAGATAAGGATAAATGGATTACACCATTGCCGAATTACCATAATTGACCGTTTAGCAACTCATTGGCGAAGACTTCAAATTTGGCGATAAAGTTGGACGGTCTAATACGTAAGTACCAGAAAATCAAGCAAAATTTGAAATAAATGCATATTAACACAAAATTAAAACAATAAAAACACATGAGGAAAATTGTCGAGGTCGTTAACTTACTCTGGTAAGCTTCAAAGAATGGAAATCTATATATTTTTTTATTTTAACAAAAACAAGAAGAAGAAGGAATAAATGAATAATGATTATAAAAAAGTTTATTGTTTAAGGTCTCATACATAGCAAAGAATAATCAAAAAAATTCTCTACTAGCCAACGGGGGTTTAAGATCGTGAAAAATTACATGTTAGTTTGAAAAAAATGAAGGAAATAGTTTTTTTCTAAGTATTTTTAGAGTCTATAGGTGTGGAACTCTAGAAACATAGGCAAGTAATATGGACATAAACTAAGCTATTCTTTATTTTGCTTCTCCTTCTCTTATCAGTTAATCCCCATTTTTTAAATTCCATTAAAAATCCATTAATAATGTCAAATTTTCATTCTCAATGGTACTTATCAATTTGAAATTTAAATATTTAACTGTCTTAGCTCATTAAATAATTATTAAAATGAAAATAACATTTATTATTTATATATAAAATACATTAAACGACTTAGAAATTATAATAAAAAATGAAACAATTAAATTGGGATAGAATTAGAACAAAGGAGAACAAACAAAGAGAGAAGAATAAAGAACTAACTTAAACGTTATTATTTACCCTCCTCTTTTTACAATAGGCTTTTGCCAAAGATTTTAAAGGAGAGAAATTGAAACTTACAGATATTTAATCAATTTATATTCTTTTTTTATATTTTCTGAAAAAGTAAAGTGCCCAATTTAAACAGAAGAGCACTCTTTTAATATCTTGATCATTTTCTCGAAATGACGATCCCACCAGAAAAATTCGAACTGCAAACAAAATCCATAAATACACTTTTCCTGTAAAACTTCCAAACCAAATAAATGGAGTTCTTTTCATTTCCAGCAATTGTGAAAAGAAGAATTTTTATTTCGGAAGAATAACGCCTGGCATTCCTCCAGATAATTGTTTAGTAAAAGTTTGTGAGGCAAAATAAACAGTAGGTATGTGTGTGCTCCGTTTTTTTTTCATCCATCCTCCAAGAGCAACCTTAAAACACATTCTCGCACGCACGTATTTCTAAACGAGTAAAAATTTCCACGCTAATGCGTTTTGGTACACAATCAGGAGGTAAATGTGTTTGGAAATTTGTTCAAGTAAGCAAATTGGATAATGAACGATCAGGTCAAGAGGTACATCTTTTTCTATTCTTTTCTGCAAGCGGAAACTCATTAAGTTGGCTTCGGTGTTCGTTTAGGGGAAGGGGGTGAGTACGAAGAGGGGAAGTAAAAGCAGTGCGGTTTTGCATATTAAACATTGATTAATGCTCTCTTTATCGGAGGCGTCTAGTAATTAAGCAATATACGAGCCTAATTAAAGCCTCGTTAACGCCGCTCGGCCTTTTGTCTCGACCATTTATCTGTCAAGGGGACGAGGGAAGGAAGCGGGTTTGGATCTTATTGATTCAGCAAAGCAGTGGGAGGGGAGGGCAAAGCTCACTTTCCTTCTGAAATATATTTATTTCCTGGGAGACGGGAGACCCCAGTGAGAGTCGCATTTAAAGAAAAGAATTAGAGACTGTTTGTAATTAAAATGAATGTCGTTGTTTATTGCTGGTCGTTATTGGGAGTGATTTCGTGTCGGAATGCAATATGCAGATGGCTTCTGCAGCTGTAATGGTCTTTCGTAATGGTCGGAGGGTCGAATATAATATTTGAACTTTATTTCATTGAACGAAAACTGAGATCGACATCAGGGGAATGTAATGGGGTTTATCATTCAAGGTCTCTTAAGCTATTTATCAAGCTAAAATTAGATTTTTAAAAAATTAAATTTCTGGTTATAAATTGATTGACATCACAATGAAAATTACAGATAAATAATTATTTTAATTATCAAAATATTTTTTTGAAATCCAACGTTTTTTATTAATAAAGACAAAAAAAATTCCAGAAAACAAAGTATTGACCATAATGTTTCTAGTTATATTTTTCTCGAGTCAAGTAAACTCAAGTAATCCCTTTTTGGTATTGTTCTTTTGAGTTGGACAGAAATAAATATATTCAGAATTGCTGACGTAATATATTCAAACAGCCGAAATAATACATTCATATTCAAATTGCTAGTATAATATATTCAGAATTGCTGACATAATGTATTCAAACTGCCGAAATAATACATTCATATTCAAATTGCTAGTATAATATATTCAGAATTGCTGACATAATATATTCAAACAGCCGAAATAATACATTCATATTCAAATTGCTA
>JAOUZG010019159.1:25151015-25194384 GCA_026289955.1 Argiope argentata | reverse complement strand
TTTTTTGTCTACCTGTTTCCTTCCATTTTATGTCTTTTCACCAATAGGGAGATACTTTGGGAAATGTTGGGAATGATAAGATTGAATACCAAACAGATACATTTGTTAATCAGAGAAGAAAATCAAGAGAACTTTAAATCATTAAATCATCAAATCACTTTAAAAGCACATTGACGTTAATTAACAGAAAAAATATGTATTATAAACAATTGAAATTATTTTGAAAGATAATTTATATTTCTTATATCTTTCCTATCCTTTTCCCCTCATCTATTTATATTGAATAATAATGAATAAATGACCTTGTGGGAAATGGATTTCCTTCCCACAAAGTAAGAGTAGACAATTAATAGATCGAGAGCAGAAAGGCATCAAAAGTTTCCCAAAAGTGCTCTTAGTCGCAGATTTTTTGTGTACCTGTTTCCTTTCATTTTATGTCTTTTCACCAATAGATAGATCCTTTGGGAAATGTTCGAGATGAGAGGATTGAATACTAAACAGATATTTTGGGGAATCAGAAATGAAAACTAAGAGAACGAGATCAAATTAGTTTAAAAGCCCATTGACGCTTATTCACGGAAAAAATATGTATTAAGAACAGTCTCAAATCATTTAAGAAAAATATTTTACCTTTAGGAAATTTCTTTTTTAATGAATTCCATGAATGTGGACACAAAGAATGTTGGTATAATACATTGGACAATACAACCAATAGATCAAAACGAACTTTTCTTAAAGAATAATAATGAATGAATGACCTTGTGGGAAATACTACAACGTAGGAGTAGACATTTAATAGATAGAGAGTGGAGAGGTATCAAAAGTTTCCCAAAAGTGCTCTTAGTCGCAGTTTTTTTGTCTTCCTGCTTCTTTTCATTTTCTGTCTCTTTACCAATACACTGATTCTTTGGTCAATGTTGGTGGTGATAGGACTGAATACCAAACAGATACCTTTTGGAATCGGAGATGAAAATCAAAAGATCAAGAACGAATCACTTTGAATCACATTGACTTTAATTTACGGAAAGAATATGTATTAAAAATAGTTGAAATCATTTTTTAAAGATAATTTACTTTTGGCGAATTTCTGTTTTAATAAAGGGTATGAATGTAGACATAAAGAAGGTCAGTATAATACATTGCAGATGCATCTAATAGATCGAGAGCAGGAGGAATCAAAAGTTTCCCAAAGGTGCTCTTAGTCACTCCTTTTCCATTTGCATGTCCTTTTATTTTCTGTTCTCTTCACCAGATGATAGGAACGAGGCGAGAGGAATGAATACTAAACAGATACTTTGGTTAATCAGAGAGGAAAATTAACAGAACTAGAACAAATCAGTTTAAGGTCATTGGCAGATGAATTGGAAGGCGCTTAAATTTACAATAATTTCCTATAAGATGTCTTGTAAATGGCAGTGAATGAGTTAAAAGCAAATGTACATTAATTAATAGAAAGAATATGCATTAAAAGGAGTTAAAATCATTTTTAAGATAATTTACTGCCTTTGATTTTTTTTGAATGAATGGTATGAATGTGAACACAAAGAAATCAGAAAAATGTCATGAAGGAGAACCCAATTCAAGGAAAATAATTGTTATAAGAAAAGTGAACAATTTCTGAGAAGAATTTAATTTAAATTCAAGAACAAACATTCTTTTTTTGTTTGCTGATAAACATTAAAATTTAATATCACATAAGATTTTGGTTTTTTTAAATGTGCCATGAAAATGAGAATATAAGAACAAAAGTTTTATACAATAAACTATAACAAAAAAATAACATTAATTAAATAATTTATTTTTAAGAAGGAAAAAAAAGGCATTTATTTTGAAAAGTTATATAAAATAAACTCTTTATTTTTTAAACTATTTTTTTCCAAATGAAAGCTGTAAATATGAGCAAAGAGGAATGCATAGGTTCATTATACAGATATAATATATGAAGAGATGTCTATTTACACCATTAAATTAAAATGGAATTATAAATTATAAAATAAAAAATAAATACATACTTCAAGATAATATCAGAAAATTTTCAATATATAATGCTGGATTAAGGAAATATTTCTACGAAATCAAAAATTTAAATTGCATCATATTTAAACATTTTAAATATGTAGATATATAGCTTTATAGCTTTATCTGTCAGTAATAAGCAAATCAGTAAGTAGATATATAAGCTGTAGTATATAGCTTTATCTGTCAGTAATAAGTAAGGACAACGCATGAGATTTTTATTTTCCCCACTATAGTAATGCACTATATAGTTAGTGAAAGCGATAATGCTTTTTAACGTAATTTATAGCTTTTAAGTAAATTTTCATTAAACTGTATAACGATCTATATAAATGGGTAAGGGGTGTAAAATAATGCAACAAAGCCTCAAGTTAAAAAAAATGCATGAACATAAAGGCACAGGAATGTTCAATGTTATTCAAAGACTATGCATCTAAGAATATTTAGTGAAAGAATTACAACGGATTTTAGAAAGCTTTATTTAAATTTAATAAAATAAAATAAAGTGTGAATTTGACATTGGAACAATTGCTCTCTTTTTTTAATTTAACATAATTACAATTAAAGTCAGTTTAAGCTCAGAAGAAAAACTGTTTATAATTATCTAATCATAAGACATTATTAATAATCTTTAAAAAATATATCTTATTTATTATTGAATTTTTTTTCTAAAAAATATTCATATATATTTATTTGTAACTAAAGTTTATAGTACGAGTAAGTCATAAACTTATTTTAAATATTACTAATATTTCTATATGAGATTATTTATTTAAAATGTTTTAAATGTTTGCAAAAAATTGATAGTTTGATAACGTTTGTAAATTTTATAATATATCAACATAATTAGACATAGAAATTTAATGAAATAAAAAGTAATAGTCCATGATTATTTTATTTTAAGACGAGAAAAATAAACTACGCTATCTTATCACATCTTGAACAAGAGAAGAAAAACTATAGCATCATTTCAAACATTCATAAATCAAATTTTCAAAGATCTTTGCTGATGGAGTTGAGACTTCTCTCCATTTGTCTTTAAGAATTTCTTCAATACTTGGAGAAGAAAAACCAACATATGCTTATATTAAACAACATATGCAAAATATTATAGAAAAGACATCATCTTTTAACATGTATTCTAATTTTTTCCATGGCGCCAAAGTGAAGAGCACAATTATTAATGCACCAGATCTATTCGGAGATATAGTCATCTTCAATAAAAAGAATTCAAGTCACTGAATTTCTCATTCCTGAAAGAAATACATAAGCTAATTATTTAAAATGAAACAAAACAAATAAAAATTGAAAATAAAGAACATGACTAATTAAAAATAAAAAAAATTAATAGAAAATTAAAATGAAAGAATAAAAAATATTTAATGAAAGATAACAAATAAATGCAAAAATAGAATGAAAATACAAAAATTGAAATATATAAATAATAAATTATGAATATAGAAATAAGCATTTAAAAAGTTGAAAATTAACATGTAAAAAATAGATAATAAAGAAGATAAATAAATAAGATAATAAAAAGAAAAGGAAATCTACGTTCACAAATTTCAAGTTATCTTGTGAAAACATTATAATTTTTTAAATAATTATTTGTCTGAATTAATTTAAGTCCTTAACCAGTTTAGAAAGATTTGACAAAAAAAATTAAGCTGCAATTTTTCTAGCTGGCAAACAAAATTTTGGAGTCAGATAGATTTCGAGATGAAATAATAGTTATTATGTAATAGTTCTAGACAATCTTCTATAAACACATCTGCCTTTAAAAAAGAATATGTAAGGATAATGCAATGATAGTAAAATCAGGTAAAAAATATATGCGATTAAAAGATGTTGATTAATATTGCCCTTCATACTTTATTTATTGCCTACGTGATTTCGAGCTTCAAGTATTCTATTATTCAAAAATCCCTAACTAAAATAATATGTTATCAAATTATAATAAGGGTGTCAACTCTTTTTCTGTCTTCTCAGAACACTTAAAATGTTAAAAGAACACATATTGAATTTTCCTTTGTTTGAATAAAATTTATTCAGGCACTTTTATTTTCTGTAATAAAAATAGATAAAAAATACATTTTATACATCTTATCAATTTGTATTTTTTTTTTCAAATTAGGAAAAGCACATTATTTCTATATTGAATTACATTCGAAAATTCTCTGTTCTCTAAGTAATTAGATCGAAATAAGGCGATAACATCGTCCCATATCATGTATCGTGTCTTTTAATATATGGTTCGAAAGAATTCCGAAGTCGATTGCTCGGATTCATAAGTTTTATAGGAAACGAAACCCAAGTTTCCCATTCCTTCATGTCCACTTGATTAACTGTTGAAATGAGGCAGCGATATCTCACAGCTTAAGCTGCTGGTTCACATTTCATTGCACTTTCTAGGTTATACTTCTTACTCAGTTATCACTTTCCACTTCGTCGAAAAGCTCTAAAGCCGGAGTCATAAATAAAGACCAAAATAAAAATAAAGCCCACGTGTGTTTCTTGGACTCTAAAGTCACTCCTCACTCTCCTGAAAATGATACATCAAAGTAATGAGCAACCAGACACTGGAGATAAGAGTTAGGAAACTTGTTTTTCGCTTTTGAGAAAGCGAGTTTATTTGGATTCACTTCGTTTTCTTTTATTTCTTCTTCTTGTGATGGGAATAGTCAGTGATTTTTCATTCGAATGACTGTTGAGAAGGAAAATGGGGTGAGAATTTAATCGCTTAATCTCTGAATTGGCGAGAATATGGCGAAGGGCGATAAATAAAATTTCACAATATTTCTTTCATTGTAAGATTTTTTTTCACTTTTGGAGAAGAAATAGAAGTCATTAATTTAAAAAGACACGATTTTTATCTGTTTGTGATGACACAATTAAAGAATAAAATTAAGAAGTATGCCTGTTTGCTACGTAAAATAACATGGTGTATACTATAAATCTATTTAAACCCCAAGATTTAAACAGTCTGCTGATACACTTGAAAATGATTATGTTTCAAAGATCAATTTCTATAATAAATCTATGTATTAAAAAGGAATCACAATCACAATATACATTAAAACTGGAATCATACTACGCACATGATGCAGTAGCTACTTGTTGGTCAGATTTCAACTTTGAAAACAACTCTTTTGAGTAGCTCGCATCTGGGTAGATCTGACACACACTGAATCTTAGAATTAGTAATTAGAATAGTAAGAATTATTATAGTTTTATAGTATATATCATGTAAAATAACATGGTATACTCGTGTATATACTCATGTATATACTATAAATATATTGAAATGCCAAGATTTAAACATTCAATTGGAGAAACTTGAAAATGATTATGTTTCAAATTCTAATTTGTATAATGAATCTATGTATTTTAAAAAGAATCATATTACATAATACATTAAAACTGGAATCATATTACACACATGGTGCAGTAGCTACTTGTTGGTCAGATATCAACTTTGGAAACAATTCTTTTAAATAGATCGCAGGTATGTAGATCTGACATTCATTGAATTTTCTACTATTATTAGAAGATTTAAAACAGAAGCAGAAGATTTAACAATTTATTATCATAAGAAAATAATCTGAAGATTGACTCATACGAATGCATCACAATTTTTTTTAAACTAAAAAAGAAAATTTTTTGTTTAATATTTCTAAGAATTTCAGAGCTGAAATTAAAGGATGGACATTCATTTATTTTGAAGCATTTACACTGTTTTTTATTCCTAACACTATGTAGTGTTTAGTTTTTTAAAATCAATAATCGTAACTTCTGAAATTTAATTTCGCTGTGTCATTTATTAAAGATTGGAAATATGAGTTATTGAGATCTTGAGAAGATATGCAATTACATTAACTTCTAGACCTACGAATTAACTTAAATTCCTAATTAAATAATTCATTTTTAAATGATTTTTATATTTTTAAATACTTAATACATTTCATTTAATTAAAAATTTAAATTAAAAAATCCAGTAATTGGATGCGCGAGTAAGCTTTGTCATTGCATACAAAGGGGTTAACATTTCTAGATGGCTTCAAACCACATCTAATCACATTTGTCTTCAAGGATTTTGTGGATATTTTTATGACACAAAAATGGAATCACTTAGTTGTTACTAAAGATAAAGTAACTCTCTTTAAGCAAGATTGGAAGACATGCGTCGTTACTATAGCTGGTCAGACATTTCAAGACTGGCCGTTCCTCCTCCTGGTATGAGATTGTATGGACAGGGGGATAGAAGCTAAGATGTCGTCGTCGTCATCTGATTGCTATTCAAAATTATGAGGTCCATTCTCAAATACCCCTGGTGTTGCTTTACAATGAGACATTAATATAACTAAACTTAAGACTTGCCATAAGGTCTTCTCCAGCTTTGAAATATCTTTTCAATCTTGTTCCAACTTCAAAGTAGCTCTTTATAGCTTATTAATTAATATTCCTTTTAGGGGCATGGATAATGATTTCAACCCTCGCCATTTAAGCAAAAATATATACTTTAGATGGTATACGCTATGATTATTAACACTGAATAGTTCAAAATATTGTGACTTCAAAGTGGTTATTTACAGCTTAGCATGTAGTATTCCTTCTAGGGGCAAGATTTATAAACTCTTGCCATTTAAGCAAAGGCATTTCTTTGATGTTACAGGCTATGATTCTTAACACTGAATGGTAAAAAATATTCTATCTATCAAGATATTGGTTATGATGCTAAGTATTTATTTAAATAAAAGGCAAACCCTCTATTTTATAATACAGTTTGTTTTGCTAATGAAACTCTAATTTATGATAGTATTGTTATTCTATGTCTAAAACAATAAATTCTTTTTGTTACAAATGATAAATTCTTTCTTTTCGAAATAATAAAATTCTTTCTTTTCGAAATAATAAATTTCTTTCTGTTCCTAGGCTTAATGAACAGGCTTCTGGTACGTAACAGAGTCTAATAATGAAATGTAAGGACGTATATAAAATTGTATTCTTTCATAACGGTTTTAGAAGACTAAAATGATTTATTTCTGTTCTCAAAATATTTTACATTCATTTCTTTTTTATTTGATAATGACGGTATTTTACATTTAGAAGTTGTCTATTAAATTCTTTTTGGCTCTAAGATGCTAAGAAACATATAATTGTTCCTGATCAATAAGGTATTGCTTTTTTCGCTGATCAAGTGATATACTCCTTATATGCATGCAAGGGTAAGTTTGCTAACTGGAATTTAAAAACAAAATTGTTCGGATTGTAAAATGACAGGAATTTAATTATTCCTTTACCCACAAATGTCTAATTTGTTTGGAAAAAAAACTGTTATCAAATAACCTGTTAACTACCAACACCATTATATATAAATGTCAATTAGAGCAGTTCTGTGAGTTTGAAACGTTAAAAGTTCATTGAATTAAAAGAAAAAAATTATGTGACTTTTCGAAAAGATTATAGCATTTGTACATCCAGCCAGAAAAGCCTGGCACTATGGAACTGTTTCCTTTCAGATTGTAGCTTTCTTCAACGTTGCTCTTAGGACTTTTCTTTTCTTTTTTTTATTTTAGTAGAGGTGCTCCTTCATATTTATTATCAGAAAATGTCTCAAATGTTGTTAGTTAAAAATAATTTACGAACGTTTTTTATTTTATTTTTGGTTAAGAACCGAGAGTCATTCAAAATTATATGGCCTAAGCCGCTGTGAATTGGAAAATGATTTTTTTGTCTGCTCTTTGGTGACCTTCAAAATTTGTGAATTTATTCCATAAAATTGCTTTTGAAAAGAATTGTTGGTAAAATGTTGGTGACATCCGAAGAATCAACTATTTTCATACCTGGAATAGAAGCTGTTTTAAATTCATGACTTTTTTCTGATATTAATCATGCTATGTAATTTAGACTACTTTGACTATTTTCCAGTTATCAACTGGAGATCACTATTAGTTTCATACAACAGGACTGATCAGACTTTATTTGAAAGTATTATCTTTATTTAGTAATGCTAATTTCGTTTATCTTTCATAATATTATTTAGTAATGCTAATTTCTTTTATTTTTTATAATATTATTTAGTAATGCTAATTTCTTTTATTTTTTATAATATTAATTAGTAATGCTATTTCTTTTTTAAATAATATTTTTTAGTAATGCTAAATTCTTTTACTTTTTTAATAAAGTTTTTATCACATATTTGTTTGTAATATTATTAATCAACCTAGTACTGTTTCTGATTTAAATTTTAAAAAAGCTTGGCTGCACAAACTGTAGATTTCTGTTTATTATCGAGTGAACTTTTATTTAATTATCGAGTAAAGTATTTATTTTTTATTAAATTCTAGAAGCTATTTAAGTTATTAAGTTATTTTAAGAGTAGTTTGATAATAATAAGAAGAGCTTTCCATCATTGAACAAATTTTTAAAAAAATCTGTAGCTTTATCTATCTATCTAGATATTTTTGTAATGGTTTTTCTTTGGCATAAGTATGAACAATATTATCAGTATTTTTTTTAACAAACTATAGAAGTTGAATAATTTCATAAATTTTGGTTTTCGAAATTCACAGAAGAAAGAAGTTCCATAACGATAGTTTCAGATTAGATTCCATCAAATCCTACTTCACCATCTGAAAAAAAAAAAAAGTGGTCTTTCTCGTAATAAATCACTATAAAAAAATGAAAATATTTTTCTTTGACTCATACCATTGTGGTTAAAAGCGTTCATTGTCGATACAAGAGTTGATTATGTTTCTTGTGAACTGAAAAGATTGTCGTAAAAGTAGATGGAAAAAATTCGATTAAAGAAATAGAGCGAAGTGAATCATAAAAATAAAAAACCCAACACGAAGGAAGTGGGCAGAAAAATTTATTATTTCTCTTAAAAGAATAAAAGATGATGAAGGTATAGATATAAGCGATAAACACAGAATGGGTCTGATTTTGCGCAATTCCAGTTTCTTAGCTTTTTTTTTCACGATGACAAATCTGATTTCTTTTATTAATTCTTTTTTATCTTAGAAAAAACGAAATTGGTTAAATGTAAGTTATGATGAAAATTTTTCCGGAAGCTATATAAAATACATTTATCACCGGAATACTTTAATAATTTTATCTTTAAATAGATTCTTTCTCATCAATAAAATACTTATGGTAAATTATTTATCTTCGTAAGTTACGTTGTTATTGTTACTAATGGTATTTGCCATAGACAAGCGCGTTGTCAGCCTTCAGGGATTTTAAGCCAAATGAGCATCTCTTGTTTTTGAAGTAGCGCCAACGCGGGCCAAAAATACGTTTTAGGGGGTGAGGGACATTCATACATCTCCCAGATAGTACACAGAAGAAAAACCATGCCCTAACTGGGACTCAAAACCATGATACACAGATCACGAGGAAGAACCTCTGAGCCAGGAAGCTGGCACCTTCATAAGTTATTTCTCTTATAATCAACACACCCACACACCCATCTGAGAATATATCTTGTACTCTGACAATCAGACAGACATATTTCTTTTTAATGGATTTTGTTAAAAATTTGGTACAGATCTAAGAAATAAGTGTAAATTCCTTATACCAAATTTTATTCTTCTAGTCAAAAAGAGTACTTATGCGCCCGTATTCAGACATATTGCCAAAAATGTGTTTTTCAATATCAGGGAGATCTAAAAAGCGGAAATTCGTATGTTGTTGTTACTTATGGCACTTGCCATGGACAACCCCCCTGATGATACAGCGGCAGATTTAAGCCGAAAGGAACGTCTTTTGTTTTTGAAGTAACGCCGTCTAGGGCCAAGAGTACGACTTAGCTACACACACGTCAAACCCTTTTTAGGGGGTGGGCCTATTCATTCATTCATCTCAGATCGTAATTTAGACCTGGAACAGGGAACGATCTCCTCTGACCCAGTACCCCCCAGTGGTATTACTCTCGACATGGAAGACTTTGTGAGCACGACAGATTTAACAAGCGCCAGCTGCCACAAAACTCGGGGATTCTTTTGGCCGACGAGTTTCCTAAGGAGTATGAGTCCAATGCTCTACCAACCAGGCTATCCCGGCTTGGAAATTCGTATAAATCATGAATTCGAATTTTTAACTATTATAATATTTTTTCTTCTGCGCTTTAAATTCTAGAAAGTAAAAAGAATAAAAAGAAAGTAAAAGAATGTTCGTATGTTTGTCTAAAATTTATTTTGCATTCTTCACATGAACATTATTGTTTTTTTAAACCAGGTTTTAAATTAAAAGCGTCAAAGTGAAACCAATCTGTCCATTTACAGATTACACGATAATTCAGTAATGCAATGAGCATGTGTGGAATTTCTGAATTGTTTTATCATCAGAAATTAAATTTTGGTAAAACTTTGGAATAATTCTGTTTGCTGATTAATTCAAGATATGCAGATTCGAAAATTTAAAAACGATTTATAATGAAATAATTTAGAACAATTTTTATTTATTTTAAGTAACCTTAACATTAAATTCTAAACAATAAATGAGAGATTGCTTCAAAATCTGAAAATTTACTTTTAAGAAAACTAATAATAATTTTTTAATGCTAAAACATTATTTGTTATTGAGTTTTTTTATAACATTTGGAATGAACAATGGTATATAATTTTCCTCACATTTAATGATATTGAATAAAATAATTTCTTGTACCACGATTCAAAGTTTCTTTTTTTTTCGGCAAATTGAACAAGCCATACAAGCAGTTCAATACTTAATTTTTGCTACTCAATTTGGCCTTGATCAAAATAAAATAGTTCGATCAGAAACGACGCAACACTCAACTGTACGGGAAAAAACTGAATGATAAAGTATCTCATGGGGAAGAAATTAAGGTCAAATAATGACAAACTCCGAAAATTCCCGATCCATCCTCATTTAACTTCTTAATGAGGTAGAATCGTCGAAAAATGTTAGTTCCGAGATACTGAAACGAACAGCAGTTTTGACAAAAAAGGGGGGGGGGAAATATAATTCGTTTTATTCATATTTTCCACCTTAAACCTACGCATAGAGACCGAAAAACCTTTTATTAGAAAACTAATTTCAAAGATTATTTTTTCTACTTAAATTATTCTAGTTTGAACTTATGGAAAAAATTATATAACACTAAAAAAACCACAAATGCATTGCCTTAACTATTTTTTTTTCCGAATGCTTTATGATAGTAATCAAGTAGAAGGAAGAAGGGAATTTCCAAAAACGAAAACACATTTGAGCATAATGCAATTTCAAAGAATAATTATTGCAACATTGTTAATTTCTTTCATCTTCTCCTTTCCCCAAAAAACCGGAAAAGATTCATTTCCGAAAACAAACTGGATATTGCAATTGCATATTCAAACGCACTTTGAGAGAGTGAAAAAAAAAGAATCTATTGAAATTCCTGGTTAAGTAAGTAAAGGCATTTTATTAAGCTACATTTACGCACCGCTTCTTCTTTAATTGATTTTCTTTGGCAATAACAGCCAGCACGCAGGGTGAAAAACGTCGACACCGTTTCTTTATGAAAGCCACAAAAAAATAAAGAAGAAGGGGAAGAAAATATCATTTAGGAAACACTTAAAACCTGCACTCGTTAATTCTCAATCATTTACTTAATAAATAAAGGAACCTTAAACCAAGGGAATGCAATAACTAATTCATTTTTTCTACTTTTCCCCCGTGAAGTGAGAAAGTACACAAGAAAGAAAATGCTACCAGCGAGGGAACAAATAAAAGAAGCCAAAAATGAATAAAGAAGAAAAAAATAAGAAAAAATAAGAAAGAGAAAGGCCTTTAAAACCTGATGAGGAAGTTAATGCCCTAAGTAAAAGCAGCTGTCAAGAAATATATCAAGTCGGCTGGTGCATATTAAATCCCGAGCCCCAGTTATGAAGTCCATTTGCATGGAAGTTATTTTCTTTGCTTTTCCCCCTCGTTTCGCTGTTCTTTTTTTCTTTTTTTTTAAAAATCTTTTTTACCATGGTGTCTTAAATTTCTTTTCTTTTATTAAGTACCGGGTAAAGCCCGAGCACGAAAACAGGCCTTACCATTTGCGCCATTTTTGAATAGGAAGAACCCACATATAATAAATGCTTTGGATATGATTTTTAAAAAAAACAGAGGTGAAGCTTTGTTTTGGTAAAAGTTTTTAAATTTGGGGTTTTGAAAGAAAATAACATAAATTCGAAATTTTCAATGATGTAATTATAGCAGCTGGTATTTAAAAGTTAATATTTGACCTTTCTATTATATAATTAATTCTCTTTTTGTTAAATAAAAACTCTATCATAGGAAGCATGTTTTTATCCAAAAGGAATGATAGAAGTAGGAAATAATAACAACATTTTCATGTGGATGTAACATTATTTGGGCCAGAATATCTTTCAAAATCTAATAACAGTCAAACAGTCATGATAAATAATTGGAAACTTGATATCCATTGCTAATTAAACAGCCCTCGAAGAATCTGTATAGCTATAGAATCTAATTCAACTTCTGTATGTGAAGATGCATTATAGTATCCACAATTGTAACGAAAATAAACAAGGAAAAAACACTAGCAGGAAGCTCAATATTAGCGAATAATTCCATGCAGTGGTCTAATACTTTTTGAAAATTTTTCCACAAAAGTGTCCTTGATAAACTATTTCTAAACAAAATATTTTCTATATGAAAACTTTTTTATTAATATATGCTATTTATTAATAAAAAAATAAATGTGTTGGCTTAATACTTTTTGAAAAAGGGTGGTAATGAATTGAGGCATAGAAAATAACCTATATAAATTTCGATTCATGATTCTTGGCAGTTCTTTTTTGTCTTAAACCCATTACATCATTGGCGAATATTTTATGTTAATAAATATATTTATCATAATAAATATATTTGGATTTAATATATAAAATATTAATAAATATTTTGATGGCAAAAAATAATAATATACGAGTGCAAACATCATTCGATGAGAATTAAATTATTTCGGTCTGAACCTCTTATCCATAAAATTGTCGTTGATAAACTATTTCTCAACAAAACATTTTCTATATAATAAATTTTTTATTAATATATCTATGTATTAATTAAATAATAAATGTGTTGGCTTAATACTTTTTGAAAAAAGTTGGTAAAGACCTCAGGTACAGGAAATACACACTTAAAACTACACTATAGACTTAAAATTTCGATTCATGATTCTTGGCGGGTTTTTTTTTGCCTTAAACCGATTACATCATTGGTGAGTATTTTACATTACTAAATATATAGATTTATTATACATAATATTAATAAATATTTTGATGGCAATAAAAATAACATTATATGAGTGCAAACATCATTCGATGAGAATTAAATAATTTCAGTATGAATCTCTTACCCACAAAATTATGCTCCGATAAATTTTTATTTTCAGATATCTTAAAAATAGATTAAAAAATAGTTGTTTTTTTTTCAATTGAATGATAAAGTCAATTCCCCAAATCCATTCTTTTATAACATCCTTCAAGAAAAAGGGCTGTCTTAATATTGTTGATGTCTTTAAAATGATTTTCGCCGTTTTATCAGAAAACGAACATCCTTTCTACGTACATCATATATCTAATTAATTTCTAAGTAATAAACCAAAATTCTATATAATAAGGCTAATTTCTAAACATAAATGACCCAAAATGAATAAGTTGAATGAATATTTAATATGAAAAATTAGCTGCAAATTATATTTCATAAACATAACATTATGTGCTGTAGAACATCCTAATAAATACCAGTTAATATTATTTTGATTTCAATTTTAAAGTTTGATTTGTTTCCAAATGATTTTGATTAAGTGATCAAATATACAATACTAAATTTTCGATATTTAAAACCAAAGTTTAAAAAAGTTTAAATATTGATTTAAAGCTCCAAACTCAGTATTCAGTGAGCTATTCCTAGAGAATCGTGCTATTTGTTAGCTCAAAATTATAACTTCTTCATGAAAAAGTAATTCAAATCATTCTTTCAGAAAAATAATTTTTTTAATGCTAAACTATAAACTAAAATTATTATAAGTTGAGTCTTGAAATCTTTTGTTTTAGAATACAGTAGGCACTATTTTTAATAAGAAATATTATTTTAATATTAAATATATTTGGAAATACATTTAAATATGTTAAAAAATGACTTTATATCATTTTTTTGTAATGAAAGAAGAATTTTCTTTTCGTGTACAGCAAGTAACTCGATAAAGAAGTAGTAAAACCAAATTTTAATTTACTATTTATATCAAATATTTAAACAATTAGTCGATATGTTTAAATCAAATTCATAATTAGATTTAGAAATTACTTAGAAATGGGAGATTATATCTATAAGATACGACTCATTTTATATAAAAATATTAAAAAATGTTTTTTTTTCTTTATTACATTTACTGACTAAAAAAATTCAAAGTAAGAATGGGAAATTTACATTTACATTTTTTTGTTATACATGATAAAATCAAAAGCAGAAATCACTTTGCAGAAAATAGAACAAAGACTATTACTAAAAGTAGATTATAAAACCTTTTTTTAAAAAGAAATATCATACAAATACTGCATAAGAAGTTTATAAAATTGAATAAACTTCATTTATAGAATACAGATAATTAAAAGAATTGTGAAATGTCAAAAGGGAAATTTAAAAATTAAATATATATATTGAATTCTTAATTATATAGAAAGAATACAAGATACTACTTTCTTACTGTTAACTTAAGAAACTGAAAGAACAGTACAATATTTGATAAGTCCTCATAAGTTATTAATGATCTGAAGTGACATATTCTTTAAAATCCGAAAAAAATCATGAATAAAGCTAGAGAATAAGATAATAAATACAATTTTCGGGCAATTTATTATTTAAAAAGATTATTTTAACCAAAAGATTTTTAATGACTGTAATAGTTATGTACTGGATTAAACATACGATATAATTTGAAATTAGGTTAGAATTGAATAGTTTTTGTCCAATTTCGCATTTAAAGTTTAGTTCAGATGGGGCAATTAAAGTTAGTTTAGCAATAAATACGCTCAATTATCTTTTGATAAATCAACTGTAAAATATGCTGATTTTATGGATTCATACAAGATTATTTAATTCCTTCCAAAAAATGAAAGTTTGAACCAAGATATGAATATTGAAAATGCTAACAAATTTATAAATTTTGGAAACAAATTTTATCAAGAATCTTTAACAGTTACCAGAAAAACTTCATTTGTAAATAATTAAATATCTATTTCCAATAGATAATAATTCTTTTTATATAAAAAATGAATTATTTTTCCTTTAAATAGCAAATTTGATAAAAAAAAGAAAGAAATATATAAAAAATTGCAAAGAAAAATTAAAAATTGTTTTCCGTTGACGAAATTAACCATTAATTACTATTGAAGTAGTATTTAAGCGATAATTATTAAAAACTGTCAAATTATTTTTTAAAAAACATCTTCAGAAGTTCAAGATATTTTCATATTTAAAGAAAATATTTCATAAAAAAATTGTAATATTTTAATTTCATACAAATTGGTATATGAGATAGAAAAAGTATGAAAACCGATTTATTTTATATAAACAAATATAATAAAATACCAGATCTTAAAAAATTAAAATAAAATATAATAAAAAACAATTTGAAGCAAGGCTATCAAATATTAATTGCTCATGAAAGTACGAAAGTAATATTCGCCCTAAAATATTTCAACATTTTGTAGGATCGTTTCATCTGTGTCATTTCTTCTTTTTAATTCATATGTTTTGACATTTTCTTATTTGCTACAGTTTACCTTCGGTTTAAATTCTTTTATTTTTTGTTATATTCTTACTTGATTTTTTTCATTTGTTTGTTTTTATATTGTTTTTACTCTCTCTCTCTCACACACACGTACACGCAGTAAGTAATCTGTAATAAGCAATCAAAACAATCTTTCAACAAAAGTTGTAAATGGTAGAGATTTAGTTTTTCCGCTTTTGAGGGTATAAAGGCCATGCTGTGTTGGTACTCTCCTCATCTCTAGAATCAGCCGGCATGATAGATATTTTCATTTAGCATAGAGCCATTCAAGAATGGAATTCCGTATCATTATTCAATGCTGTGTTTCTGTCCGATTCTGCTTTAGCTGGAATCACGTCATTCAAAAGCTCTATTCATTTTATGTGATAGAGCCGGTATAGATCAATTGTTATCAAATATTATTTTTATATTTGTCCGATTTAATTTCAAAGGTTACATTGTTTTAAAAATTTCTTGTGACGAAAAATAACGAACGCTTGGCACAATATGGCCAAATTGAATCTTGAGCCATTCAGCCAAGCCAAAGCAAATTTTCTGTTTGTTTTGTCCATTATGAGTATTTATTAACCCTAATTACATCATTGATATATTTTTCTTTAGTATAAAATAATTCATTTAACTAATATTTAAAACCTAGATTTACCTATTTACATTGCAATACATATGATATACATATTAAGATAGACACAGAAATAAAAGTTTGGCTTTGTCTTGGTTATTGCATTCGTTATTCAGTCAATTTAATTACATAATTTTTATAAATATTTAATAAATTAAGTTGAATAATATTGAGTACATATTTAAAAAACCATTTAAGAAATAAGATCAATTAATAAAATTTAATTTGCAAAAATAAGACGACATTACCAATATCCAGATGTATAAATTTGCACAGTGTTTTAATTTTTTTCTCAATTTATTGTCTTAAGATTTCTACAACCAATTTTTATTCTTCCACTCATTTAAATTGCTGAATGTTTAATGAATCCTGTAGCAACTATATTTATACTCATATGAACAAATGTTTCGATGCTAAGATGATCGAATTTGTTTTCTGTTTATATTATACTATCGCATCTTTTTATTATTTTAACAAATCCTGAGGCATTGGTAATTTACCAAGCTTCTGATATTAAAGTTAAATTTCGATTGGATTGCTACTTTAGGTGACTCTTGTAGACTTATGGATGATTTCATTTTCTTGATGATGGAGGAAAAAAACTAAAAGTTAGGTCTGTCAGGATTACTTTTTTTTGAATTTTATTAAGGATTAAAATTTTTTTTTTTGATATGCTCAGTCATGAAGTTCTTGGAGTTATGTAAATGTATATTTAAACCTTAATGGTATAATTAAATTATTTGAATTATATAGTAACTGATGGTTTGGAATTTTATTATATGTGCGATGTATGTATGAGTCATTTTATTTAATTATGGATAACCTGCTTTGAATCGCAAAATTCATACATTCAAGAATAAGGATATTACTTAGATTTTTATAATTAAATGTTTATTATATCTTAAATTTGACTGGAAAAGAGAAGTGAAAATAATGAAAGTTATCTGTGAAAAAAGTAAAATTTATAATAACAAAAAGTAAAATTTTTAACAATACTACTTAAACGCAGTGCAATTTACTGGATGATTAATTAGTTTATACAAAGTCTAGAAATTTAATATATGAAATGTAATTTTTAGCCAACTGAAATATTTGACCATTTACAATACCATAATTGTTGCTTATTTTATGATATACTGTTCAATAGTGATTATTTTCCCTTTATATTCCAAAGATCATAAAGAGTCAAATTAATTATTAATAAGATTAGAAACTCAAGAGCTGAATTTTATTTCTTTTATTTCTTTATGATTGGGATTAATCTGGAAGTTTGAGTACGAAATATTATAATTAACCAATGTAATAAATTCAAAACTACTTAAACTTTTTTTAAAAATCAGTAGTTTTAAGTTATTATATTGGTTAATTTTGATATTTCATATTCAAACTTCCAGATTAATCCCAACTTCTATTTCAAAAGGGTTAGAGTAAGTAATAATAAAAATTGGAGTGCTTTCGAACAAATTTGGAGCACCTAGAACATTTTTCATCAACATTATTTATCACTAATATTATATTATATTAACACCTCTAAATCATGAATAAATTAATATAATGCTTTAAAAATTTGTGCGCCATCTCCTATAGTGTTACTCTTAATGCCTGAAAAATTTGAAATTGCTAGGAGGAAAATTGCAAAAAGTTATATGAAAGGTCCCTAGTCGCCTTAAGTAGATAAATAAGAAGTAGTAGTTAATAAATTTCTTAGAAAAAGTATTCATTAAACCTTCCTTGTTTTCTTCTTTTCTTTTTCAGTGAAAATTTTTCAAAAACATTATTAAATTCTAAGAAGCACTATCAAAATCGTACATTAAAAATAATAAATATGCATGAAATTACATTTTGAAACTCATCATTAGAAGAAAACGCAATTAAATACTTTAAAATGAAATTTTGTCTCAATTTTTAAAATGAGATTTTAATATAGAAAAAGTTTGAATAATATCTTGTATAATTTGTTATTTAATCAGGAAGAATGGCGATAAACACCCACATTTATTTCGAATAAACAACTGTGAAAAGATTCTGGAATACATAGAAAACTGATATAAGAAACGATAAAAGAAAGCCTATTCCACTTAAGATGGAACTATAGAATGAATTTTGATGTAAGAATTTTTCAATAAAAATATGGTAACGATGGAATATACATCATTGTGAAAACTGGATAAAGAGAAGTAGTAATTTGTCATGAGTGTTTTTTGTTGAAAAATCTTTAAAATTTTAGTAGCTATGCATTTCGAATTGTTATAAAGATTCAAAGAAAGTATGTTAACATTGTCTAAAATGCTAAGCATACTAACATTTTACAAATGCATTAAAAACTAATGATGATTCACTCTTATAACGAACTTTGAATTAAAAAAACTATTTTCTGTTAAATTTCAGGAATAAAAAAATTATTGAAAGTATTTTCAATTATTAGGAATCAAATGAAACAACTCTTCAGTAAACAATTATTTTCTGTTTCAGTTTATAACGAATTTCATTTCCTTTTCTCTAGAAAGCGTTCGTAATCATTCTGATTCCAATAGATTTGCTCATCATAAATATCTAAATATCTGTTCTTATTCTAATTCTAATTCCAATTTAAAAACTTAAATGTGTTTCTTTAGTTTTTTATTATTTAAATTGCATTTTATTTAAAATTTCTAATTGTTTGAAGTAATATCCACAGCCTTTGGGTCTTTAAATCCTTACTAAAATCCTAAAATAAGGGGAAAGATCATCAAAAGATTTTTTTAAAATAATTTCTTTTCTTTTAAATCAGAAATCATTAAAATTTCCATCATTTCAATTTAATCAATCGAAGAAGAAAGTGTAAGTTTATCATATTTAAATATAATTTTACAATAATATTATCTGCCATAAAAACGGTGATTTTCAGATTCAAATGGTGTTTTAATTATTGCTTCTACTTAAATGTTGTTGATGAAATAATTTTCTACATCCAACGAAGAAATCATATTTTTAACAACCATCTATGTGATTGACATTTGCAACATAAATATTTTATTTATCTATAAATTAATATAGAAATCAATGTAACTTTTTTAATAAATGGATTTACAAATGAAAATGTAGTGAAAAATTGTAATCAAGGCTTTTTTTGCTCTGGCATTTCAAATTTTTGTGTCATTTGCATTTTTCCTAACAGTAGGTTATTTTAGTTTATTCTACCATATAATGATGATAATCAATATAAAGATGTGTTAATGACAATGAAAATTAAGTTTCGATTCAATTGGAATAATCTGGAGTGAATTTGAAAAGGGTGAGATTTCAAGTATGAAAAATCAAATTCTAAAAAATTATGCTATTTAATATGTTATTGGAGAATTACTTTAAAAACTTTTTTGTAATTATTTTTTATTACGATATTTCAAGTGATCTTAAATATACGTTGAAGAATAAAATGAGTTTAGAGTTCAAATTAAAGTTGAATGATATTTAAAAGAAATAAATAACTTTTAAGTATTTATTGATGTCGGTATTTTGATATAGTAAATGTCTTATATATATATATATTGATATAGTAAATGTCTTATATATATATATATATATATTGATATAGTAAACGTCTTATATATAATGTCTTATATCATAAATATTTTTCAATGCATTTAATATTAATTAAATCCTTAATATATTCCTCAAATTTTTCAATTAAGTAATTGCTAGTTAAATTACAATACAATTTTCATACATTTTTATATAAATGAAACATTTATACAATGCTTAATATATATATATATTTGAAAATTTCGTATTATTTTCATGATTTATTTATCATAAAGCAAAGGTAATATTGCCGTATTGTTGAAATAATATCACAATTATTTTATTCAAAACAGTCTCGTACGAAAGCTACAACAAGGGAAATGGAATGCGAAAAACTTTGTTAGAGGGCTTGAAAACAAAAGTCTAAAATTATAAAATCACATCTAAATTTAAAAATTCTGCACTTATTTCCAGCATTAAAAATATGGAATAACAAACAACCGCCATTTTAATTCCTCTTTCTTTCCTTCTGTGACCAAATATGGCGATTTTTTGCTGCTCAGTATGGAACGAATTTTCCTTTTTCCATCTCCACTCCTGGGCGGTCCATAAAAGCAGAGCAGAAGACATGGAATCGCTGTGATCATACTTCCATATTATATTTAATCAATGCCCATCTGCCATATGACGAGTGATGAGCGGATGAATTGGGGCAAAAGGGGGCGCCGTAAGAGCTATCAATGCCCTCCCCCCGCCATCACATCCAAGCGGATAAGACGTACATTATCCGACACGCCGGGTTAAAGAGACCATAAAGGAAATGTCTGATCCAACGGCCCGAGTCCCAGTCGGTAAGTAAGAGTATTAAGAACGGCGCCGATACTTCGAGGTGTTATTAAGAGTGCTTTTAGTCTGCTCCAGATTAACCAGCGCTTAACATCGTTGATGGAGAGTCCACAGCTTTTATTGGAAATTTCCTCAACCAATATTGCAAAACTGACAGTTCGGGTAACAATGGTTAATGTAATTGAATCGAAATTTCCCGGCTCAATAACAAGCGAACATGTCCGAATTTGATTGAAAGGCAATAGATGGTGGACAGTAATCTATTATTTCCCTCTGACTTACGAACCATTCATTGTAATGACTTTTTGTGCGTTTTATAATCAATATATGACTAGATATTTGAAATAGGTTTTGGTTTGGACAGCAATTTATGAAGTTGAAAACAAATGCAGTAAATACTGTATTTTGTTTGACATAAAATACAAGTTTCGCATTTTTGATTGGTTATTTAAAATCCGAAAGAAAAAAAATTGCAAAATGGATGAACTCAAACTTCATACAAGCCTACTATAGAAAACTGTCCCTCTTTAAAAAATCAAAAACATGACAGTTTTAACTGGTCTGAGAATCGATAACAAATGCAGTAAATTCTCTATTTTGTTTGACATAAAATACAAGTTTCTCATTTTTGATTGGTTATTTAAAAAACGAAAGGAAAAAAAGTATTGTAAAATGGATGAACACAAATTTCATACAAGCCTACTATAGAAAACTGGCCCTCTTTAAATAATCGGAAACATGACACAGTTTTAACTGGTCTGAGAATCGGTCATAAATGCAGTAAATTCTCTATTTTGTTTGACATAAAATACAAGTTTCACATTTTTGATTGGTTATTTAAAATCCGAAAGAAAAAATATATTGCAAAATGGATGAACACAAACTTTATACTTGCAAGCCTACTATAGGAAACTGAGCTTTGTTAAATATTCGAAAACATGACACAATTTTAACTGGTCTGAAAATCGGTCGCAAATATTGTAAATTCTCTATTTTATTTGACATAAAATACAAGCTTCGCATTTTTGATTGGTTATTTAAAATTCGAAAGGAAAAAAAATATTGCAAAATGGATGAACACAAACTTTATATTTGCAAGCCTACTATAGAAAACTGGTTCTCTTTAAATTATTGAGAACATGACATAATTTTAACACGTCTGTGAATCGGTCACTCCAGATTCCCACATAGATATATTTTATTTAATGATCAATTGCCAATATGTCCGCATTATCACTGTGGAATAACAGTTTATCATATCCTTATAGCATGCTCACATTTTAATGCCCAGAGTTTGTTTGACTTCAAAACAACAGCAGTGACTTCGCCATTATTGCTTGGCAGAGATCTACATGAGAACCTTTTTGCCTTTTTAGAGTTTATAGGCTTTTATTTCTTAATTTGAACTCATTATTATGACTTCGTTACGACTTTTAATGTTTTTTCCTCGTTTTAACAATGGTTATTCTTGTGTCACTTTTATAGAAACAGTTTTTTGGAGTTTTTGAATTAGAGATTAACTCGTTTCACGCAGTATATTGGTTCTTGAGTCATAAAACTTCAAACCAACCAACCAAAATGGATGAAACGTCTATGATTTCTACTTTTACTTGATGAATTTAGGTGTTGAAAGAAGGAGATAATTTTTAAAAAAATCTTTTTATATCATATTTTTCTGATAATATATATAGCCTAAATTAAAAAGGTAGTTATATCACAAATTTCTTTAAATTTCTTGTTATATTAGTGTTTAACGTGCGGTTCTGGTTTTAAAATGCATTTATAGATAATTTATTTTTGAATTAAAATGAATATCTTAATACAAGCTTATTTATCAATGATTGCATAAAGAAAGTGTTTTATATTTTGAGTAAAATGTTATATTATTTATTCGATAATAAATATTAATACAACAGCTATTAACAAAATTATGAAAATAGATTAAATTTTCACACGCTTTAATAAATAGATTATTATTGTAATGATATACATGTATTTCAGGTATTAAAATTAGTTAAATGACTTCAATATATCTTCATCATTTATAATAATTAATTAAAATTATTATAAAAATTAAATATTTAAATATTTGCATAAATCGATTTGTTACAGAAAAATTTTCATAAGCTGAAAGTAGATTAACCTAAAATTGCAGATTAGAATGGACATGAAATTAACGATATTTTAAAATTTTTTACAACACTATGTTTAATTATATTTAGTACAAGTTCGTAAAACGAAGCTCGTGGAGGAGAAGAGAAAAAGAAGGTATAAAAATAATAAAATTTATTTTGCTTTTAAGAATCTGTATGGAGCAGAAATGATAGACTTTAGTCCTTGGGAAAAATTGATATTGTATCAAATAGTGATTGTAGATATACATTATTTTATATTCTTTAAAAATCGTTCAATGCATAGAAAATGCAGAACCAATTTGTGTTAAGCAATTAACAATTTTGCTTTGTTAAATCCTACATAAATGACAAAATTAATTTAAAAAAAACAGATGTCAGATTTTGTTATTGGAATAAAACCTCGTTCAATTTTTTTAACAAACTACTCTGGTTTCCTATTAGAACATATATAATAATTATTTCTAAAGAACAAAAAGTAACAATTGCAATCATAAGAACAAACACTACATGGTAATTGCAACTCTAAACGTAGTACAACGCCATTTGAAACCATTAGCCATTTGAAGTAAGCTTATATTTTATATCGAAAAAAAAAGTCTTAAATAATGTAAAGAATTAAATTTTATATTATTTGTGTCAGTAAATGTATTTGAAAAAAATTAAAGATTTTAAAACTTATTGGCCATCCTGTAAACAGCTCGCATCTACTTCCTAGAGTCCATTAATAAGGTTTTAAATCATTTTAAATATTAATATTCAAAACATGCGTCATATTTCATTTAGTCTTAGTTGCCGAAATGTGGAACAATTTTTCTTTGAAAAGTTAATGTACCAAAAATATTTTACTAATATTACTAACAAGATTCAAATAAATTTCATAATTTTTTTCATTGATTCAAAAAGATAAAATCTAGTTCTTTTAAGTCATTTGAAACTATTTCATACAACTATTCATTGAAACTATTTTATTTCAACTATCATTCATATCAGCGGGCACCAATTTTTTAAATTAGAATCAACTACTCAAGGAGTAACTACTATCCAAAATTCTTAGCTCTAAATACTCTGTGGAGCATTTTATATTATTTTATTCTTATTTCTCCAATTAAACATTAGCACGTTAAAGGATATTCTTTTACCAAAACAAAGGAAGACATTTTACAGCCACTTTTCAACCGGAGTGATGAATAAATCTAATTTTCTTTCTGAGAAACATTATTCATAGCAATTACATATTTTTAAACCCACCTCTTTTAAAATTACAATTTAAATATTATTTCAAAAATATTTTTCTGAAATAAACATAACATAGAATTTTGATTTATTTCATGTAAATTTAAAATTGTTTTAAAATGTAACATTACAGGAAATGGTAAAAATTCTCAATATGTTCCTGGATTTCATTCATTAGATGAAAATAATATTTTGCAATACATAAATTCATATAATTCAAATTGAGATTTTTTAAGATTATGTCTTAATTATTTTATTATTTGTTTATTTAGATAATAAAATCCTTATGATAGGATCTTAATTTATCAGAAAAAAAAACTCTTTATGAATTAACATTAAAGACATTAAGAATTCTTTGTTAGAATTTTTAAGACATTAGAAATTCTGTGAATAGGAATTATAATAGAGGATTTTTCAAGTTATTATGCGAGATATAAAGAAGTTAAAATTTAACGTAAACGTTGAAGTTTTATTAAAAACTGTTTTGTAAAGAAAAATTTGATTTAAACAAACAACCAAGAAAGAATAGTTGTTGATAATTTTGAAAGAAACCAGGGACTCTATGGAAAAGTTTGTTACAAAGGATTTCAACTAAAAAAAACTTTGAGACAACTCAAAGTGTTTGGAATAAGAGAATTATTTCCTTTCTCAAGTTTAATAAAATTAGCAAGAACAGTTCAAATTCTTTGCAATCTACAATGAAAGCTTGGACGCCAATCAACTATTTACAAACATCCTTTATTAGCGACTGTGTTTCGCATAAAAAGAAATCGAAGATAAGTTAGAAGGTTTCTGGAGTTATATAAGAGAGAATGGAACAAATTCCAATGCTTAAAAGAAAACAAAGGTACACAAATGAAATTTCTGTAAAAACATAGGAGAAAGTTTCTTGTGCCTTTGAGTTTAACAACTGTTCTAAGAAAGCTTTGGAAGAAACTATAAATTATCGTTCATTAATAAGGCCTATCATTTATTTCCCTTTTTTAATGAAACTAAAAAAAATCTAAATAACCTTTTTTGGCCCTACTGGATATGGAAAGACGAAACTGATATTTGTATTTGTATAGTACACCGAGAATAACCAATTCCTCATCTTTGTCCTTTCACTTTCCCATGTACGCACTATAGAGTTAATCGTAATCGACAAAAAAAATTCAAACTCAAAATTTAAAGTACATTTCAGATTTCCTAAGTTCAAAAAAAAATGTGCGTCTGTCTGTGACAAGGATATTTTGGAAATAATTTGAACTAGACAGTTAAAATTTGATACATAGTCTTTTAACAAATTTTTAGATTTCTATCAAATTTTGAGTAAAGTATATTCAAATGAAGTTCGCCTACCCGGCTGTTCGAATAGAGGATGACACAATAACAACAAAAAGGAGAGATATAAGATTCGGTGCACAGAATTCTCATCGACACTATAGACACCTGTCAAACATTAAGCCAAATACAACAAACGAATGACCGTTTGTTGGTTGGTATCTTCAGACATATAAAAATACGATAATTCAAGAACGCAGTGACTTAAATATATCAAATTTGGTATCAGATTTTGTGATTAAAATCCAGTTTTGTGTCCCATTTTTATATCACTTCGTTCAGAAAAATATGTCTAAAGCACAATTTCAAATTTTAGGATACTATTAACGATACTTCATAGTTAATATTGCATAATTATTGTACACCATCAACATGCAAGGTCTTTTCTCGCAGGATAAATTTATTAAAAAGCAGGTGAGAAAGTTTCGTGGAGACCACTTGCCCTAGTTTCATTTGAACCCATCCTTTACCCTTATAACACTAAGTTCTACTTTTAGATAAATGAGTATAAACATTTGCAATTTAAAATAATAATAATAATAAAATGTGCGCGCATGTGTATATTGCTGCTCTATAGGCCTGTTCGTTTGATATATAGCTATCAAATTTGACGATTAGAAACTGGAAATGTGCACTTCGGATCGATATTTTTGAAATTTACTAGAATTCTTTATTAAACATCAAACTGAATTTTGGCGTTTTTTCGTAATAACTTTAAAAAATATTATTAAATACAAGTAAATTTCACATCATTGCAAATTTTTTAAAAAGTTCTTTTTAAGGATAACAGTCTAATAGTAGTGAAAAAAATATTTAAAACGTTCAATAATTGAAAAAATATTTTTTCTACAATTTCTAACAACAGATTACATTTTTTATATGAAACTCAAATAATTTTGGAACATTTCGTTACTTCAAATCAAGATTTTTTTAAAAAAAGTTAGTAATATTTTTTTTGAAGAAACGAGCTTTTAATACTTTATAAAAAATAGTAAACATAATATTTTTAACTGTCAAAAACGATAATGTATTTTTTTGAAAGTTGGAGTTTTGACTAGATATTCAAATTTTTTTATGCATGTTTCGAAATTTTCTCTTAATATTTTTATTGTATTTATTCATTCCCTTAGAATAGTAATTTTTAAGCCTAACGCTTTAGTGAGTTTTGCTTTGACCTTGAAATTATTAATAAGTATCGTTTTTGCTGATTAACACAAAATTATGAAAATGTTTGATCTTTTATTTACTGACGGTATTTTAAAGTACCTTTTAAATCCAGCTGATATCTTTATAATATGACTATTTCTTCTAACAGTAATTGAAAGAACACGAAGAACGTATTTTCAATAGAAAATTGTAGGTGTCAAATTAAAATAATATTAAAAATCTTTTATTATCAATTAAATCAATTAAATTATTTTAATTATTATTTTCTTTACTTATGCCTGAATTTACTCTATATTAAAACTCAACTAATGGTTAAAAAATAAATTTAAAAAAATTATGGCTAAATAATTTGGTAAATAATAGGGACAAATATTTTATTATTTTTATTTTTAATATATTTAATATATTCCATATTATAATTATTGTAATAAATGTCTTTCAGATTCCTTGCCAGATGAGCCTGTTCTATGAATTAAAATTCAAATTAAGCAATAAGAAAATGAAAAATGCCTGGAAATATGAAAATGCTGTCATTGAAAACAACTAATCAATTTCATATCTCTATCTCACTTTGTGAAATCACTAAAAACAACTAATCAATTTCATAACTCAATCTTACTTCGTGAAATCACTGAAAACCACTAATCAATTTCATAACTCTCTCTCACTTCGAAAAATGTATATTAAAAAGGCATGAATAAATATAAAATTTAGAAACGTGAAACGTCAAGTTCCTTACTAGATGAATCTGTCATATGAATTAAAATTAAAATTAAGAAATTAGAAAATGAAAATTCTTGGAAATATGAAAATGCTGTCATTGAAAACAACTATTCAATTTCATAGCTCTCTCTCATTTCGTGAAATCACTGAAAACAACTAATCAATTTCATAGCTGTCTTTCCCTTTGTGAAATCACTGAAAACAACTAATCAATTTCATAGCTGTCTCTCCCTTTGTGAAATCACTCAAAACAACTAATCAATTTCATAATTCACTCGCACTTCTACAAATGTATATAAACAAGGCATGAATAAATAAAAAATTTAGAAACTTGAAACGTCAAGCTTCTTACAAGATGAATCTGTCATATAAATTAAAATTAAGAAATTAGAAAATGAAAAATACCTGTAAATATGAAAATGTTGTCACTGAAAACAGCTATTCAATTTCATAGCTCTATTTCACTTCGAGAAATCCCTGAAAACAACTAATGAACTTCATAGCTCTCACTCACTGAATCACTGAAAACAACTAACTTCCTGAAATCACTGAAAACAACAAATCAATTTCATAACTCACTCTCACTTTGAGAAATGTATATAAAAAAAGGCATGAATAAATATGAAATTTAGAAACGTGAAACGTCAAGTTAATTTGAAGCTCCAAAAAACAATTAGATCATTTTAAAAACAAATTAATCTTCATTTGCAATAATTATTATCTATGACAAAAGAAAAAGCTCCCCATTCCAATTCCGGAAAGCTTTGCATATCAAATTATGATAAAATCGCATCATTTATGCATGTTATGAGTACCGCATTAAGGCTTTTTCCTTTTAGCCCGCTGAACAAAAGACTGGAATTTAATTAATCTTAAAAGACTCGAATAAAAATACCTCCGTCCACTAAGACCTCCAGTGCTCATGTATTTTTATGATTCCCTACTACAACGCATTCGCACGAAATTACACTTCCCCCTGCCATGAAAGAATTGTCTCGAACCTATTCACCCGTTGTCTTAGAATGTGTCTCCCGACTGGAGGCGAGGCAGGAAGTATTAGAGGACATGGGCACGGAGTAAGTTATTCCCGCACATTAAGTAACAATGTCCCCTTCTATCACAATGCGGTCATACCTGTAGCGATGACGATCCATTCAGGTCGTTCGATCATTATTTAACGAGGGATGCTGCCTTATGGTGCCATAATGAGAAGAAGCAGGACGGATCCTTCCATTTCTAAATCTTTCTTAAAAGAGAGTGAGGGACTCCTTCATTCCACGAGCCCCATTTCGTCTTGGACAAAGCGTCGGGGGGTTTGGGGCTGGTGGGCAGGGGATTAATGAGCGCCCATTTGCACAATAATGAAGTCGACGAAATTAGTTGGAACTGTAACAAGCATCGGAGAAGAAAGTTGGAGAAAATGATTTTTGGGTCCCGCTATTTCGCTGGGATAATGCGACTGGGGATGGGAGGATAATGCGGCTCTAGGAAAGAGAGGCGAGGATTTTACTTGCTGCTGCTGCTGCTGAATCAGGGCTAATTTTGAGAGGATCCATTGCACGAGTGATTGGGTTTGCAATGAATGATGCAATCTGTTTCAAAGTTTATGAATACATTAAAGGAGAATTGTATCTTTTGTGAGAGAAGGGCTGAAATGGAGAAATGGGGGGGGGTCTTCCGGCTTGAAATTTTAAAGTCAAATTTTAATTGTCTGCTTGTGATGGTTAAGATTTAATTTTTTAAAATAATTATTCAGTGATAGTAGGTGATATTTTGCTTAATATTTTAAACTAAAGAAAGTTAACATTTTTATTTTTTCGAAATTTTAAAACAGAAAGTATTGTTTAAATTGATCTTAACCATTGGAAGTCATTCATTGTCGATAAGTCGCATCTTGAGATTTGACTTTTATGTCAATAAGTCGATCTTGAGATCAATAAGGTCACATGGACAATAAGGACGAATACAGAGTACATGACTTTTCATTTGTATTGTAAAAGGGAGAAACAAGGTTCTTCGGCCTTAAAATTTTAAACTCAAATTGTGATTGTCTGCTTGTGATGGTTAAGATTTAATTTTTTAAAATAATTATTCAGTAATATTAGTCGGGATTTTGCTTAATATTTTAAATTAAGGAAAATTAACAGCTTTGCTTTTTTGAAATTTTAAAACAGAAAGTATTGTTTAAATTAATCTTAACCATTGGTCAATATGTTGATCTTGAGATCAATAAGGTCTCAAGGACAATAAGGTCAAATACAAAAGTATATGATCTTTAATTATGGCAATTAAAAATTTATGGAGCTAGAAGAAGAAGATGAATGATGTTGAAATAAAGCATAAAAGTGGATTAATTCCTTTGAAGATTTCTTTAAATGCACTGAAAAACAATCAGAAACTTCAAATGCAAACGTAATATTTCATTAACCCCCCCCCCCCCCATCAATTTACAAGGGTACATATTCATACAATAAACCTAACCCTGTTTCTCAGTTTATATTTCTCATTTATGTTGCTTAATTTGTTTTTATTTTTTTACTAAAATGACCTGAATATAATTTCCTGACATAAGCTTTTCCTATTTATGATATACTTTTCTATGTTCTAAAAAATAACAAGTTTAATCAATAGCATAATGAATTCTCCTTCAAAGTGATGCATTTATTTATGTTTCATTGTAATATATCTGAATATAGTTTGTTAAAGCTATATTTTATATAACGAAATTGGAATCCAGCCGTTTGCCATTAGAATGACTGCAGTGGAATGGAGACAGATAAAAGTATTCAAAGATTGGGACCGACAAAAATAAAGGTTTAAAAAATAATTTATTAAAAGGAAATAAAAATTGAACTACATAGATGGTATGACTATATAGACGGTCATTATAGGACCCAAGAACCACCGCACAAATATAGCATAAAAATAACATATATATAGATTATAATATAACATAATAAACATAATGATACGAATTTATATCATTTCTTAATTATTGTATTTGCATAATAGCTACAGTTATCGTCTTAAATGTCAAATACGATACCGATTAAACAGCTATATGTGTAATGTCAAGTGAATTGATTCACCGAAAACTAATTATTCACAATAGCAGGTTCAAAATGCTTTGCATAATTTTAGAATGAAGTTACGAGAGATAAAAGAATTTGGAATTAAGAACCTTAAGTGCCAACATTTTCAAACATAATTTATAAGTTAAATAATTTTTTTGTATTTATATATGATACATATTTGCATTCTGAGAGATATTAAGTTCAAACCAACAATTTATAAAATGTGCCCCCTTTATTTCTGCTTTAAAATTCAAAGCCTCCCCTTATCCACCATTCTCTTTCTCTATTATTGCTTAAGATACCTGAACCCGAATACCTGAGACTCCCATTTAATAAATATTCTTTTTAGTTAACTACTTATTTGTTATAATAGCTGATAAGCACCTGTAGGAAAAATTCGTCTTTCATTTAAATGCATTATTTAATTTTTATAGAAGTTTTTTGTTTATGGAAAAAATAAGCATAAATCACAAGCTCCAGAAAATCGAATATCTATTTTGGACGTCCCTTTTTTAGACAGATTGAAACCAAAATTAGAAATAGTACTAGAATTATAATCGTACAATTACAGATAATATTACATGTACATTGGCATGCATGTTTACTTGTATGCGTTGGATACAGTCAATCAACCTTTTAAGAGATTTAGTTCAAAGTTTGGAAAATATCTACACATAAGATGTTAAATTATGAACCAAATTTCATTTATCTACATTATTATGCTTTTGAATCAGTTTGTTTCCATGCACGTAAAAGTACAGAACGGCTGACATCCACCCTTTAACGTATTCAGTTCCAAATTTGATACTATCGATGTTTCAGTTTTCAAACCTGTGCACAAAATTTTGCCTGTCAAGCTAGTTTTTTTTGTTATCAAATAACTTTCTTCAAGTCGGATTTCGTTCAAAATTTGATACTATATATATTTTCGATTTCCACCCTGTGAACCAGATTTTGTATATCTTGCTGTTAATATTTTCCTGTTTTCAAATAATCCTCTTCTAATCGGATTTCGTTCAAAATTTTATAGAAATATATAAATTTGATCCTACATCCGTGTATTAAATTTCAATTATTTACTTCTAAATTTTTGACACATCCACAGACAGACAAAACAAGTGACAGATTTCATTCCAAAAATGTATTTAGGTAGGACTGGAATATGGGGAATCATCAAATCTCGAGTTTGAAGATTTTTGATTATTATAATATTTTTTTTTCTTTTCTATATCTCGCACTGTATGTGCGAAAAAATAGAAATACTAATCAAACATTCAAACTTAATAAAACACATGTAACTGCTTCATATGAATTTGGAAAATTCTTTTAATAACTATTGATGCATATAAAATAATTAGTTAAAAGCTTTAAAGGAGATATCAGTATTTTGCATTAGAGATAAATATTCGTGAGATAATTTACACAATAATCGGTCTAATGAATTCATACGAAATGTAAATCTCCACTTTCTGTACTTCAAATATTATGTAATTATTTCCAGCTTTGGATTAAACCTTTAAGTGCAAAAATATCTGTAACTTTTATGTTTTTTAGTTCATTCATATGTTACAATTAGCATTACATATTTCCTAGTTAACTAATTAAAGGATGAAATAATTGTAATATTCAGTTGAATAATTTGTGATTTTAATATTTCATCATCACCATCGCCATCTCTCTTCCTCTCACTCACTCTCTCTCTCTCTCTCTCTCTCTCTCTCTCTATATATATATATATATATATATATATATATATGCTACGCCATTTTTCTGAGTTCAGCCCTGATTCTTATATTACATTACTTTCTAATCTAACCTCAGCAATTTATATTTTCAGCTCGTTAGATAGTTAACAAATTTATTGTGAAATTTAGGAGGCTCACCGAAATATTTAGTTAAGTTATATTAACATCCCACCTTAAAATAACGACAGATCTATTTTGGAACAAGCCTCATAATCTTGAATTGTGATCAGGTGACGAGGATAACACTTGAGCTTGTACTTTTCTTTATAAACTTCCATTTCTTATCAGCGCGAGGAGGGGAGGGGAGGCAATTGCGCTTAGGATGCATCGGACTCGATTATACGATGGACGTTTGATAGAATCTGATCTTGAACCCTCAGGTATCGGTGTGGAGATCTTATCACCAGCCCCCCATGGTCTTATAGAAAGATATTAATACTATTAAAAAACCGAGAAAGCCAGATAAACATTCAACATATATTTGAATTTAAGAATTTAAATAAATTATTCATTTTTTGTTACTGTACTAATTTATAATTGTTCATTATTAAATGATTATTAAGTTATTTTTCTTTCAGTATAATTTCGAAAAATGTCTGAAAAAATCTATTTAAATGCTTCATTACCTTCGGGTTATAATATCATATTTTGCTGATATGTTAAATAAATGATAAGTTCTTGTAGATTTGTAATAAAATTTTGAAATATAAAGATTCTTTCATATTCATGCAAAACTCACTTATGCTTTTTGGACGTCAGCGTCCTGGCATATGAGTAGCGCATCTTCCTCGTGATCTAGGCGTCTAGGGTTCGAATCCCGGGTCGGGCTTGGTTGTTCATTTGTGTTTTATTTGTTTGATATATGAACGTGCCCTCCGGTAAAAAGGGGTTGTACATGCGAGTATGATGAGTAAATAGCAAAAGTCGTACTTTTTGCCCTAATTAGCACTACTACAAAACAAGAGACGCTGATTAGGCTTAAATCGCTGACTACCTCATCGAACTTATCCATGGCAAGTACCATTAGAAACAACAACAATTACCTCTAAAATGAAGCTGGTATACTACATTAGAGAAATTATCAGATAAGATGATATGTTGTCAGAATATGTATTTTGTTTTTAATATGACCTCATTTAGAAAACATATCAAACAGTTTGATGAGGAAGACATTTAAAGACAATTAATTTCAGCTACTAACTGCAATTTTAGACAAATCTTTTAATATTTTTCAATCATAAATTCTTTTTTTAGAAAGTAATAACCTATTCCTTGACTAAAAAATAAAGCTTAAATTATTTGTCTTTGAGTTTAAAATAAAATATATAATATTTCCTTGGAAGTCTAATGAAAAAAAAATGTCGGAATTAAAAAAGGAATTCTTTTAACTATTTCAAAATTTGAATTCTTTTTATGTAGCTTTTATTATTTATTAAATATCATAATTATTAATAATCAAACTTCATCTACAAAAATAATTAACCTAACCATCGTCTATATAAATAGTTAAGAAATTAATGATAGAGAAGTAATTGAGGACTTTTACAAATATCTTGAATTATAACGACATGTTCCCCGGTACACTTGATATTTCTTTATTGTCAGTTAATAAAATAAAGAGAGAAAATAACATGCCGATTTCTATCATATGTTTTGTATCCATATTTCTATTGAAATATTAAACCTGCCAAATTAATTTAAATACATCACGACTTTAAATGAAATCTCTTTGGGGCTTACATTATTATTCTATAGGTCTTATGTTTAAAGGTTATTATTCTATTATGGTTGAAGGTTACTGAATAGTCTTTCGGATTATTCAGTAAATATTCAAAATTAAATTAATTTTGAATATTCATGCAAATAAGAAAACATGAAAAGAAAAATAACATGGGAGAAATGTCATGGATTTAGTTGTCATGGTAAAGTATTCACTAATTTCCTATTTTATATCCAGAAAAAAAAAGATATTTGCAATAATTATTCTCTTCTTATTTATTTAAAATTAAACGAAATTACTTTTGTACATTTTAAATGCTAAAAACACCCTGGTAGGAAATGTTTTAAAATATTTTTTAAACTTTTTCTGTTTCAATTCAACCAGTTTTTTTTTTAAATTTTGAATGTTTTTTAATTAGATCTGTTTCTAAATTTCCTTTTTTTTAAATAAATTTTGGCAGCAAAAATTGTAATTTTCAGCTGAACATGATAAGCAAACATACAAAAGAATAATCCAAGTGGCTAGTAAAAATTTTGATTAGGAAAACAAACTGTAATATATTTTTTTTCCTCATGACGTATTTTAAGTATAAAATAATACAAGAGATTTTCATTTTCCCCCATATTTTCTACGGATTAATTACTTAATAGTAACTATAACGACATTTTTTAAATTAAAATTTAATACATAAAAAAACAGAAAAATACAAATTACTCCATACATTAAATTTCTTTCATTATAAAGCCTAATGATGTCATCAAAACATAAAAGTGAAAAAACTACATACTATTATAATTAATAAATAAAGGTATAAAAAGTTTAAACAAAAAATGATGGATTGTGATAAAACTTTCAATACTAATTAAAATTTAGATCAAAGGAATGAATCAAGATAAAATAGACAGGAAAAAGATTAAGGTTAAAATATTTTTAAAGTAATTTAAAATTATTTTTGAAAGGTTTAAAAATATTAATGATATAAAATGTCAGAATTAAGAAACAAAAAATATGAAATAATAAAAATACTAAAATTTTAATATTAAAACGTTTCCTAAATACGAAAAATAAAATGTTCATAAAGCTACATTAATAATAGAAGCTTTAGATTTACGTTTCATACGAAGCTATATGAAATATATTGGTGACAAATATCTTTGTAAAGCATTGTAATATTATGCAATCAAACTGGAGTAGTACTTAAAATTCAATTTTAAGAATCAATTCAAAATATGGTGCATCACCATCTGTAGAATCATATACCACTTTAATGTGATATATGATTCTACAGATATTGATCTATGTAATTAGATTTCGGCACCAGAATAACAGAATCCATGCACGTTGACATAATAATCTTAAAAAGCATGCTTTGATTTCATTTTGGTATTCTACATTCAGCAGAAAAGAAAGTAATCATTGTCATAGCACGAAATAAAACAGCTTTCAGTTAGTTGACCAGCTTATTTGTATTCTGGTTTTCTGATCCTTGCCCTTTTTGTAGTCAAGATTCTTGTAAAATATTCTTATTTAATAGTATTTTATCTGATTTTTCAGTTTCAATTTTGTTAAATTTAATTTAAAATACCTAAAAGATTCTAACATTTTTAGATGTTCAAACGCAAAAAAAGAAGTTATGTCTTGATTAAAAAATTTCTAATAATAAAATCATCGATTGTGGGAATTCACTCAAATAAAATAAAATAAAATCATTTCAAAAAATATCATACAGGTTAAAAATAATAATAAAAGGATAAAATGAATAATTATTTGCTTTATTAAATTATTATGATAGTATTATGAAGCTAAATTTAACCTTTTTTTTCTTTCATGTTTTAAGTAAAATTCTCTCCAGTAAAAGCTACTTTTAATACGAAAACGATATACATTTAATTACTAATATGGTTTATCTTATTCCTTACGCAGGAAAACCAAAAAGATAGAGTTCGAGAGGATTTGTAAAACAATGAATGAAAGCTTGAAATATAAAAAAAATTTAGCTAAAAATAACTTATGAATTTCCCAAAGATCTTTGAAAAGAACAAGAAGAATTATTAAATGTCACTAAGCAATTATCTAAAAAACACGAAAAAACAATTATAATCATTCTATTTTCTCAAAAATCAGAAATTTTTTTAAATGATGTAATAATTTAAAGTAAATTATATTATAAATAAACATCTTAATTTTAAATTTGTTGAGTTATTAAAATAGATTTCTGACTTTCTGAATGAAAATAGTTTGAAGAATAATTAATATAGTTAATAAAGAATCTAATATATAAAAATGAATTTTTGTTTGTTCATATTTTATTCACTGCCCTACTGCTGATCTGATTGCTATAAAACCTTGGAACTTTTTTGCTTGCACTTGTACGAAGACTATTATAGGTACAATAGTGTTATCAGTATTAAGTTACCCAATATTCTATTTTTTCTATTTCAAAATATTTACATTTCACTATTTTCTTTGCACTTGATAATTCTTCTGTATTTCTGAACTGTTTATCTTAACAGATTTCATGAAATTTTAAAATGCATTCTTAACTAAAGATCTATCGTACTTGTGATAAGTATATGCTCTTTTGAAAATTAGGTAACAAATGTTACTAAATCTAATGTTTAGATTTTAAAAATTCACTAAAAAATTAAGTGAGGGGATTGATAGTTGTTTTATTTGTAAAAAATTCATTAATTAATTTCTCGCTTATAAGTTGGATATCTTAATGTTAATTTTTGAACAAAACAGGAATTCATTTTTCACACTATTTCTTGATGGCAAACAATTTTATACCGCATATTTAAATATTAGATCTATAGTAATTTAAAAAAAAGTATATGTTCTTCTTAAAATTAGGTAACAAATGTTACTAAACCTAATATCTAGATTTTAAAAATTAAGAAAGGGTTTGGAAGTTTTTTTTATTTGAAAAGAATTGTTTTATTCCTTTCTCGTTTATAAGTTCTAAATCTAATGTCAAATTTATAAAAATTAAGAAAAAGGTTGAAAGTTTTTTTATATGTAAGGAATATATTTATTCATTTCTCGTTTATAAGTTCTAAATCTAATTTCAAGATTATAAAAATTCATTTAAAAATTAAGGGTGGAGATTGAAAATTGTTTTGTACAGAATTCATTTAATTCTCGCTTATAAGTTGGACATCTTAATGTTGATTTTTGAAAAAAACTGAAATTTACTTTCTCGCCATTTCTTGATGGTAAACATGGAAGTTTGCTGAGTCTGAAATTCAAGTGAGTAAATATTTGGTAACGAAAGTGGCCATATTGCATCTCCTCATAACCACCGTGTGTCAGAAGAGGAGCAATGTAAAATGAGCAATGGTATTGATATTCTGTTCGCAAAATTTTCGGCTTCTCCGCCTTTAAGATTCACCTGTTTAATATATCTTGCAGTGGCAAAAAACAATCAAATATAGCATCATCTTTTTAACTCTATCAAAACGTTCTTGATAAGTCCATTCACTTTACCTGATAAAGGTATCAGATAAATAAGTAAAAACAACATTTATTTATTAAAAAAGGATCAAAACAGATTCCTGTTTTGTCTAAAAATCGCCATTAAGGTTGCCAACTCATAGATAAAGAGATAAGTAACTTCTTTAAAAATAAAAGAACATTCAACACTCCTTAATTTTTAAATGAATTTAAAGAAATCTAAAATCTAGATATTTTATTTATTCAACAATTTATTAATACATTTTAAGTAATTTTTTCAGGAGAATGTATTAATTTCTAAGTTCAACGGATTTCATACTTAAACATTCATTGGAACATTTTATGAGGCCTGTTGATATCATATATTCACAATTCCAATATATAAGATATCATATATTCCAATATATTCACAAATACATGTGAATAAAATGTTAAGTTATTAATAATTTAAATAGATCAATATAACTTTGGTTAGCTTCATGACATCTGTTAATATTTTGTAATACAAAGTAAAATATTGAATGATGATTGTTTTAAATGAAGCAAAAGAATGCTGGTAAATTAACGAGATCAATTTATTTTTTAAAAGATGTACCGAAAAAATAGAACAAGTAAATGTGTATCAAAAGTTGTTATCAGCAAAATTGCTTTTTATATAAAAAAATGAATGAAACAAAGAATTCGAAGATAAATTGTGGTAGAAAATTGTTTTAAAAATGCATGTATTAAATATGAAAATAGATGAATTCAAACATTTACTGTCAATGCAATACGACATTAATAATAAATGCAAAAAGGCCTATATATAAAAATAAATTAATCCCTCTAAAATATAGATTTTATATCAAGTTATTTAAATTAATTCCTTTTTATCTTTTGTTATTCATGTTGATGCACTTGCACTTTGCATGTAGATGCACTTTCAATTATTGCATTTATTGCATCATTTATTCACTGATTGTGACCTTAAATACTTTAATAAAATTATAATAATATATTAGATTCAGTTAGAAATTTTACTATTGTTTTAGATAGTGATACAAATTCAAGTAATGCTTTCAATAGAATCTTTTAACGAAATAATGTCTTGTTTAGTTGTCCCCTTTCATCGATGTATTCAATTAAAATCACCATCTTCTACTTAAGAGGGTTGAAAAATTGGAACTGAAGTTATAAGGTAGCTCGAATTAGAAGAAAAATTAATTTCCCCCTTTTGTTGAAAAGAGAATTTTCAAATCAATGTTTATAAAAATAATCTTAGGAGATCATAACGTAGCAAGGCATGGTTGTCTTAGATAATAATAATTTTGATTAAAAATGCAGATTCTGTCCATATTTTGTTTGTTTTTTAATAGCTTTGTGTTCTTTGATTGAAATTTATTCCACTGAAAACAGATTTGTCAATTTACAAACACCAACTTTTTAACACTAGAAAAGCACTGTGCTGCCATCTATTAGAAATAAATTAATCTATTATGTACCTTATCCGAATAAAAAATGATCTCTCTTTCATTTGATATTAAAACAGTTTCGAAAACTAATCCTTGACTTTTTAATATGGAAATATTAAATTTATCATTTATATATTTAAAAACGTATTTTCTGACAAAAATTTAAGATGAGACTTTATGCAAACAGTTTTGTAATCGAGATAATTAAATTAAACAAAAAAGCATACCTATTATAAAAATCAAGCTAAAAATATTTTAACGGGGGGGCAATGGGATATTAAAAATATGCATAAAGCAAAACTGTAGCAATTTGAATTGTATTTTGAATAAAATTTAAATTCCATTCATTTGTCTATCTGTTACATTATTGAAAGAGTAAACCTTAAAAGTATTATTGAATATAGCCACAAGATTATTATTAAAATTAAAAAATGAATTTTACAAAAGTTTTATTTATAAAGCATTATTCTTTTTATAATAAAGAAATTGAAATGCGTCAGTTTTATGCTGTAAAAGTCATAATTAGCTTCAATATTTAAACATTTCTTTTTGAAACTTCACAAAAGATATTTGAAACGAAAAAAGTCAAACAAATTATGAATTATAAGCGGATAACTTAATAACCCAAGTTATCTAATATTTCACTTCATTTCAATATGAAAGCCTTTGATAATTAACTTCCAAAATTTGAAGAACCTTTAGAAATATGTTGCAATTTTAGGATTGGATTCTCGTCTCTCTTAATAAGAAAGCTAAATGGAGCAGAAAAATTAAAAAAAAAAATGTTTCAATAAAGCGTTTGGCTACTTGAGTGTTGTAACTACATACAAAATCTTATTACGACAAAGTTGATACATATTTGAACAGTCTGATGAAACTACAGCTCATAATGGAAAATTTTAGAGACAATTTTTTCTACAAATTGATTTATCTTAGTCTTTAAAATATAATTTTAAGTTATAAAGATTGCAATTTTCATTGCTGATTACTTTGTAGTACAAGAACTACAGCAGTAGTGAACAGAGTGAATATTAGAATCATACAATATGAGCAGAATATTACTTTTAAAAAAAACCCAATATCATTTATTGATTTATAAACAGTAAATAAGAAAATAACATATTAATTATTTCTTCGAGATTAGTTAACTAATATTTTTTTAAAAAATATTTTTTATTAATATTTATATTCTACATTCATTTATGAAGTTTTGATTAAATTTCTAATTAAAATAAATAAATTTATTAGTAGATTTGCCAAATTCTTTAAATAACAGTAATTAACTTAAGTTAAAAATGAATTTCATTACAGAAAATTAAAAGCAAGCTTTAATATAATTAATGGTTAACTAATTTCAATATTCCAGTGATATGAAATTATAAATATTTTATATAATTAGCTTAACATCTACTAATAGAAATTTTTTATTAAAAAAACTCATTTAAAATAATTTCCATCAGGGAATTTAACTTACATTATTCCGAGCAAATTATTATAGAAATTGGCTGAGATGTGGTTAAAGACTGAAACGCCTATTAATGGAAGTGCTCGGGCAAAAATTACGAAATTAAAAGCTCCGTGGAATTAAAACATTTTTTAATGAGACGGTAATTTATTTTACATACATTTTTTTAACAGCCCATAAAGTTGGTCGCGCCGCTTTTATTATTGGCTGGAGAATGTTAGTGCTCCATCTCTCCACCCCCACCCCTTTCAGCCACCAACGAAGCATTAGGAACTTATTAATGAGGGTCTTTACACGACGATAAACCCAGTTTTACAAATGACTTTCCATTATCTGTAGCGTAAATGTAAGGCTAAAAAAGTATTTGAATTTTCCCTGGCGGAGAAATGTTAAAAAAATATACCCAAAAAAATGATGATAAAAAAAATGATATGCAAGCAAGCAGTAGTGAATGAGCCAAAAAAAAATGCAATAGAGAACTTTTTTTTTGTATCTGTGGGACTGATGGGCAAAAAGAGATTAAAAAGAGCGAATAGCGACGATTAAAAAAACTTTTTTTTGACCATTTTTTTTTTTTGCTTTGCTGTACCAAACGCTAGGGTAAAGGGGGGTCTTGGTGTTTAAACAAAAAGGCCTTATCTTTACTCCCCAGTTATTACTCTCGGCCTATTAACAGAAAAGGATAAAATGGAAACTGAAAAACACTGAGAGGAGAAGGAGAGAGAGAGAGAGACGGAGAGAAAAAAAGGCCTCTCCTATTAGCTTTTTTTTTCTAATCAGTTTTCTGCTATCGTTCACCAACTGTATAGAAATATTTTTTCATCCAATAATTTTTTTCACCTCCCAATTTTTTTTTCATGTCTCATCTCTCTGCCATGTTTTATCAGTTTTATTTTTCGTATTATGTAATTTCGTTCCCTTCCACTAATGAGTGAGGGTACAGTGCTAAGAAGTGTGACAATGCGCGCTCGAATCAATAGCTTACGCGATAAATTGGACGAAAATGATTGGCTGGTATAGGGAAAAAAATCCCGTTCCCCCACCGACATTTTTTTTTCCTAATTCATTTTTTCCCTCCGATGATTAAAAAGGGACTTGCCATTGTTCTACGAAGAGCTCAAGGGACATTTTTTCCCCCAAGTTTTTTTTAACTGCGACGGCAGAAAATAATTATTGCACGGCTTCAAAAGTAAAATATTAGAAAAGGGCATTAAAACTTATCGATTAATACTTTGTTCAGTTTGAAAGATAAGTTTAAGCTCAGTCCTTTATTCTTAAATATCTGATCATGAATCATATTCCAAGAAATAGTTTGAACTTTCGGGCTAAACGAAATTAAATAACCTTACATTTTTTTTTTTTAGTTTGAGTTTCAAAAATTCTTTGTCTTTCAGTTTGCTTCACGAAGAAGGAAAAGATGAACCATTATGAGAAAAATGAAAATGTTGTTAAATATGTTGAAAGATTTTAGTCAAAAAATGTATCCAACAATAATGGAAAATAGAATTTCATTTAATTGGTTAGAAATCGAATTTTCTTTTTTATATTTTGATAATAACAATTTTATAATTTTCCCCATTGTAATTTTATTGGAATTTTACAGATTTTGGATACATTTTTACAGATATTTTAAATTCTGTCATATAAAAATATGACAGAATTTTCTTTATTTGATAACGAATGGTTTAGTATGTAAGGGAAAACAGATTTGAATTTTCTTTTAATTTCAATTAAATCTTGTATGTGTATCTTGATGTTGATGATTACCTCAAAAAATATTTTTAAGCTTCAAATTTTGAAAGACATTTAAGGCATCTTATTTTAATAGCTTTACATCTGTACATCATGTACATGGACATTCCAAATGCAATCGAGGCCCTTGACTATTCAAGAATTAATAATTTAAATTATATTATCTATTTAGATTATTACACTGAATTTTACTATATTTATTTTAGAAAATTTCTATATTATTTTGAATTCTTTTTTTTAAAAAAAATTCCGTTTTAAACCTGTTTTGAACTTGAAGCTCTTACATAGAAATGCTTAATCATAATATAATCCTTGTTATGTATTCCAAGTCATCAAATTAATTTATAAATATTCCTTGGATGTCATTTTTTCCATTTCATTTTTTTTGAATATGTTCAAATAAACTTTGAACATATTCAATTCTGAGATTGTATTCAAAATCTTTTTGAATATTTTTAGATTCAATAAAAGAATCGCTGCTCAGAGAATGTATAAAATAATAGATAAATCATACTAAATCATTTTATTTTCAAATTCCGTAATGGAAGAATTAGTGCGAAGGAATGATTGTAGGCTCCCACGCGGATTCCCCTCACATACACTGAAAAAGATACTTCAATTAATGAATCGCCAGAAAATTATTCCATGCCAAAAATACTTTCTAGCTGGTAGGAAATATATGAGACGATATCCTAAAAAATAAATTCTATAATTTGATAATTATTACATTAATTAATGTTTATTTCTGACTTATTTAAACGGATAGTTTAGTCAAAAGAGAATATGTAATGCATTTGCTTAACAGATTATGAGGTAAAATTAGGGATTGCAAAATGTGCTCTTCATTTTGTTGATGATTTGACTTTTAATTAAGTTTTGAGGTTTGCCGTTTCTCTTTAAAGAAATATGAATAACTTAGATTCATTCATCTTTGTTTTTTTTTAAAAAAACTTTATTAAAACTTTAAATAATTTGATTATAATTTTTTGAATTTAAGCTTAGGAGATTGAAATACAGTATCTCATATAAAAAAGCTGAAAATGTAGATTAAGCATGCATTTACTTCTTTCGAACTTAAAATAAGAAGTTTAAGCAATATTTATAAAAATTAAAGCTTATTAATGCTTTTTCCAATTCTACTTAAGTAAACGTTGATCTTTTTTTTCTAAAAACAAGGATAACAGGCAGTATCTTTGTTGCATTAGAGAAAAATTAAGTCATTTAATTTCAGGAGAATTATTTTAGCAGCTGAATATTCTTTACTCGCATCAACAAATGAGCGAGAACGAGGGCACACACACACACACACACACACACACACACACACACACACACACAC
>JAOUZG010019159.1:25133821-25144619 GCA_026289955.1 Argiope argentata | reverse complement strand
ACACACACACACACACACACACACACACACACACACACACACACACAGAGAGAGAGAGAGAGAGAGAGAGAGATTATTGAAGAGCTCATTATTTACTATTTTGCTATCTTTGATTTCATTTGGAAAAAATCATGAGCGTTTAATCTAAAGTTTATTATGATATAAGAATAGTAGTTAATAAGATATTATTGATTAATCTGAAGATTGTTTTCTCTTTAATTGCTGAAGTGGTTTTGGGAATTTCTTAAGGTATTGGAAACAATTGTAAGTCACATGCATTTTTTAAAATAAAAAAATTACAATTGTAAGTCATATGTATTTTTTAAAATAAAAAAAACATCACTATTTAATATTATTTTTATTCGAATTACTTAAATTGAAAATTTGTTTACTATTGTACAAATTTTATAATCAAAATATCTCGCTGTTTCTTCCAAATTAGTGATTTACTAATTTTTTAATTATATAGACTGAATTTAAATCAAGTTTGTAGCCAAAAATAAATCTTGATGATTGACTGACTATTTTTGGTCGGGAAAGGGTTTAAAAACATGAATCTTACTAGAAGATTGATGAGAAATTGATTGGCATTTAAATCCAAGGATCAATTTCAATTATTATTATTATAAAATGCGTCCACTAATTTAATTCTAAATAAATTAATTTGAGAATGATGATAATTGTTATCACAAACCTGGTGTTTATGTTGAGTAAGATGGGCGTGTGTTACACAAAGGAATTGTTAACAGCATCACCTGACGGCAAACAATAGAGTCATCAGTTTTATCTAGAAAACGTTGCATTATAAGGGGGTAAATGGATTAAAATATTGATCAGAGCGTATAAAATTTAATATAAGAACTTTATATTAATAAAAAAACGCTTAAAAAGCATATTTCTTTGGATTTTCAGAAATTATGACGTCACTTAACAAAGCAAAAAAAGAAAAAAAAAGAAAGAAAAAAAAAGGAGAAAATGTTTTTCTAACAGAAGATGATCCCACTATACTTTTGGTTGTGGTAATAACATAAAAAGTCAACATCGCATTGCCTTCAATAACTTGTAATTGTTGTTTGCGCTAACCTCCAACTGATACTGTGGGAGTTGAAATTGAAACAATTGACGAGATTTGAATTATATGAGGTGGAACCCAATTTGAACCCAAAAAACAAAAGTGTCTTGTGATAACTAGTTATTTTTTTCTTTCTATGTATAAATAAATTATTTATATATTTATCTTTCTTTCTATATATGTAATATATGTCAAAAAGACATATATTACATATATCTGAAATTATGACCAAACAAATGCGTAGATTTAGACTCTTTATTCTAAGCATTATTTCTGTCAAAATATCTTTTTTTTTCTTGATAAATTGAAGACGCTCTACTTTTCTAATTAACATGTTCCTAGTATCTTCGGTGAAAATGTTAAAAAAAATAATTAAAAAATTTAATTTTCGTGAAAGGACCACTAACTTTATTATTTAGCACCAGGTGGCACTGTAGTCGATATAATAATGTAGTGTATAGTCAGTTCCTTTACAATGCATAAGAAGACACCTTATATTACTGCATATATTGCAAGGTCATGCTTAAATATAGACACATTTTCTGGTACCTGCTTCATTAAACATTTTTTAAATACTTTATAGAATATATAAAATCCTATTTTAGTCAGTTTGAATATAGCACAGTCATTTCATACTAGAATGTTTCTTCTTGTTAAATTTTTTGTAGATTACAGCAATATTTCAGATACGTTTCATCAAAACATATTCAGGATATTGATATTCTGTTATATTAATGATCACGTTAAAGATTTTGAAATGCTTTTTAAGCTTAGTTGTACGGTTGTATGGTTTCTTAGTTGTTAGTTGTATGGTTCTTTCTGTTGTAAATGCACTGCAGGATTATTGAAACTTTTATCAATAAAATTGAATTAAATTAAAATTTTGAATTATTTTGTTTTCTGTTAGTTCAAAAACGCAACGTTTGTCTCATATTAGAATGCAATGAGTATTTTACATTTGATGCCTATACTGTCAGATCTCACACAATGTAGGTGATGTTCAGTTAAAATTCATATTTGTTTGGTGGTTACTAACTTAATATGCTCTAAAGTAAAAGAAATGGAAGCTACTTTTCTCCCATCGACTTTCACTGCCGGAGGTTAAGAACTTTGAGTTCAAGAATCATCTACTTCTCATGTAAATCGAATTTAAGGTTGCACGGTCACAATACCCTCTAAATTATTTAAAATTACTTTACTTTTTAATCCAGTTTGTTTACTTTTTCATATTGATATAACGAAGAACAATAATTATTGACAAATTAATAAGAAAAAATATATAAAAATGAAAGGATAGGTACAGAATATGAAAGTTGAGGTAGCATTGTGGCTGTCCTCATTAGATATGAAAATTGGCTTATCACTCAATAGCTGAAAGCCAAAGCGGTTAACATGCTCAATGGAGTAGACTAAACATGACGCATTGTTAATCCAACGATATTTTTTTTCTCTCTCTTTTCTATGCAAGGTTCAATTTTGCTCTTTTTTTTTCTTCACTTTTTTTTTCGTTTGCCTTTATTTTATTTGACTTTCCCGTTGCAGCAATTAGAGCTCATTTTTTTCTTATCAAACATACATCATTAAATAAAATATTGTGATAATTTTAAAAAAAATGCAATTAAAAAGTTTGGGCTATTTTGGAGGTAAAACTGTTTTCAATAATTGCAAAATAATTGTCTTTTCTCGAGATTGTTTTTTCACTACGCCTAATTTATATGAATAATCTATTCAATCACAATATTTATCATTGAATAAATATTGTGATAATTTTTTTAAAAATGCAGTTGAAAAGTTTGGGCTATTTTGGAGGCAAAACTGTTTTCAAGAATCCCAAATTAATTTTCTTTTCTTGAGATTGTTTTTTTGTTTCACTACGCCTAATTTATATGAATCATCTATTCAATCACAATATTTATTATTGAATAAATATTGTGATAATTTTTTTAAACGCAATTGAAAAGTTTGGGCTATTTCGGAGGCAAAACTGTTTTCAAGAATCACAAATTAATTGTCTTTTCTCGAAATTGTTTTTACTTTTGTTTCATTACGTCTAATTTCCGAGCTGATGAGAAGCCACCACCCTATTTTCAATATTCTGATGCCATTTTAATTTTATTCCATTTAGGCATGCATGATAAAAACAAACAATTAACCGTCTTCTTTGCCGCCGTTCGTTGGGGCAATCAATTGGATTGTGGCCTCCAATTATTTTACTTCCTGAAAAACAACTGGTGCCTTCTATAAGATCTAATAAACGCTACCCTATTAAGTAATGCGATTTGATTTATGGTTGCTCCCTCTTGTCCAAATCTGGTTGAGTGTATTCGCGCGAGGGGAAGCTGTCCGGAAGGGGATGGAGAGGGTAAAGAGGATTAGAATCCCTCTCCCTTACACCAGCTATACACGGGACGATAATCCTCTAAGTAGACTGCGACCAACTCTCACTTCCCATTCTATATACACTTCCTAAATAAGATAACAATACAAAGAGAAACAGAAGGGGAGGGAAAAAATCTGTATGGAGGGCTTGGCCCGATTGCCTGGTCTCTCTTTTCTGCCTCGGGCTGAATTATGTGTGCCCCGACTGTTTGTGGAAAACAACTTCCTCCGGTACACGTGACTTGGATTGGGCGATGTGTTTTCTTGCTGTTTGGTTTTTTCATCTTTTCTTTTTGGGTGGCGATTACAAGGGGGTAGAAGACGATTTAGCTTCTATTATTAATCACCATATCTTTGATATAAACTCTTGGGGATTTTTTCCCCTTCCTCTGCTCTTCTCTTTTTTTTTCTCCCTGGTTTAATCGTAGCTTATGATCGGAAAAGGGTATTATTTGATTACAGCCATGGGGGAAGGGTTTTACCGAAAGAACTTGGTTTGGAATTACCAAGAGATAATAAGATTGCATGGTTTGGAATCTCCTTATTTATGGAGCCTTATATTTTTGGTTATTATTGCTGTTGTTTTAGAAAATAATTTTTAACTTTTTGCTTTTATTCGTTTAAATTTTAAACATTGTGTTCTATGAAATAAAGTAAATATAAAAAGGGAAATATTAACTATTTGTAATAAAAATACTTTAATGGAATCAAGTTAATAAAGGATGTACCAAATTAATGCAAAATTTCAATTTCTCATCACCCATGCAGTAAAGTGTTGGCAACCCTATTAAAACCCCATTTGACAGCTGATGGTTTCGGTTAAGTAAAAGTGAAGTATTGTACAATAGAACAACGCGTTGACGAAAGATTTAAATTAAATAAATAAAAAACGCAATTTTTTCTTTAAATTGTTGTATTTTTATAGACTCGTAAAGTGCATAGGATAGGCTTTTGTATGTAATAATAGATATGGCAAATGTAATGGCCTTCACAACTTTGCTGGTTCAACTGAATTCTTTTATCGAAATTCCCGCACCATTTTGCATAAATGTGGCTGTATTTTGTCGACACAGAGTTGAATTTTCTCCTTCAATACATGCATGCTTGTGGGTTTGTTGGCATAGCCCTTTGACTTGAAATGATTTTATAAATAGAGATCCATTGGTGTTAAATCATACGATCTAGGGAACCGATTCTCAAATTTTCGAAGTTTGACTGCAGTTATTTTTGAAATATGGTTCAACAACAAAAACACGTTCCTTATTCTAACTTGTAACTCTATATTTCTACTATGTATAGCTGTCAGAACTCAAACTCTAGCTAACTCTAGCTGTCACTTACTAAAGCTAAAAACCTGACTATAGCAGTCTATTGCTGTATTGGTCAAATTCTAAAACTGTCAAATAGTTTTTTTTAATACGGTTGCCAAGTCTTTGCTGCACGAATGGAGGCAAATTCAAATCTCTTGTTAATTTTGAGACACCCTTTAATATTCGCAAATATTTAAAATGCAAGATGTCCATTCCAAATGCAGTACTACTTGGGGATATAGTTCTGCATTTGGGTATTGAACTATTGGGTATTGAACTTTTGGGTATTGAACTATTGGGTGTTGTACTATTGGGTATTTAACTATTGATTGTTGAGCTATTAGGTACTGAGCTATTGGGTATTGAGCTATTGGGAATTGAACTATTGGATATTGAGCTATTGGGAATTGAACTATTGAGTATTGAACTATTCTGCCTGCACATCTCCTTATTAAAACTCTAATTTTTGATAAACATTAAAGTGTTGCTATTGTTCAAAAATATGTCTAAAAGATTTTTTACTTTAAGATTGATACAATGAATAACTGAAGTATTTGTTTAAATAAAAGGGCCTTTTTGGGAATGGTTTACTATGTGTTGATTAAAACCCCCCTTCACCGATTTTCAATATTTTTTTCGTTAAAGCATATTAGAATAATTGTTTATTACATTCTTTCCTTACTACAGTGTGTCACAATTACTATGTGACATTCAAATATTAGAGAATAGCATATAATTTAAATACAACCAATCAGGTTTCATTCTAGATCTATGCATAATTCTAGTAAAGGAATAAAAGATTTTTCGGAAGATTAACTATTTAGTAGCTTGCATCTTTCTTCTGTTTTACAGCCATTGTTTGTATATATTTTGAATTTGCAATATTATTTTTAAAATTAATTTCTGCTTGATAAAAGAATTTTCCTTAGGTATGAGTTTTTGTATCACTTTAAAACAATATAAAACTGTACAGAAATTAAAAAATGAACACTTATATAAAAAATTATTTTAAGTAGTTTATGAATGCTTTTTATGTTCCCTCCCCCCTTTAACATTCATAATCTGTTTAGAATTTTGAAAAAATTCTTATTTTAAAACATTATTTTTAAAAGTACAATTTTTAAAGCTTTTCAGCCATGAAGCCTTTTTATAAAACCTGTTTTATTCATTAGAGCCTGCCTGAGAAACTGATTCTACATTCATTTTTGTTTTGAACTTCAGTTTGAGGTGTTTAATTCGTAGCAGTTCTGATGATCCAGATTTTCAAACATGCCAGATTGTTGGATTGAGTTTCAATGGCTCTTTGCGATTGTTGCAAGTATTTGCTTCCCGGATCTGAACTAAGTTCCCAAGACAAATAAGATACTTCTGTTTGATTTGTATTCCTCAGCACAGGAAATTATCCACTGCTTGAGGAATCTATTTACTCAAATTTTATTAAAACGAAGATAATTACTCGGATCTCTGAGAGGAGTACCCGAAAACAGTATCGCCTGCTTCAGATTTCCAACAACTTCCCCTGGAAAACAAGTACACAAATTGGCAAATAATGCTCGCATACTTATTGATCTTTGTCCTCCTCGTGCCAGTATTTGTGAGGAAAAGAGAGATTTAAAATGCGAAGCGGGAGTCTGTTTACTTATTATTACTGCCAGGGAACACTGGTCCCTGGGAATTCTGAAGGCTCTTTGTGCTTTCGACGAAATACGCAATCGTCTTATTACAAATATCGGGTGAGTGTTTTCGGGCGCAGAGAAACTCATTACAAGACAGACGAGGAAAAGGGGCAGGGTGCTCTGTTGACATTACGAATCCGAAGGAGAAAACGGGTGAGCGAGAGATAGAGGGGCGTTTTGGTTGGACAGCTATTCCGGTGGTAAACATCAGAACCGTGTGTGTGTACACACGCCGCTACGCGCTGTGTGTACACTGGCTGTGTGCATGTGTGTCTGTGGGCCTTCCTTTGTGTAGGCCTAACCAAACAATGGTCACCCGACGTCGGAGGGGGTCAACATCAACTTTAACCCCCGTTCTCCAGGCCATTTGTTCTAGGTAAACAAAAGGAGAGCCCGGCGACAAACCTTTTGCGGAAGGGATGAATGGGGTGGTCGGAAAATTGCGCAAGAGAGGGTTGCTCTCTTTTCCTGGAGACGAGATCTCTCCGCAGTAGGACGATTTACTTTTGTTCTTGAACCTTGACGTTAAACGGCACTGACTTTCACTGGTAATCGTGGCAAATACGTGGAAGTTGGCTTGTTAGAATAAGTAGTAAGATTCAAATTACCAAAACGTTCATTCTGAAATATAACTTCATTTTTATAGTAATTATAACTTTAATTTGTTTTAACAATAAATTTGTGGATTTTAAAATCAATTTTTGAAGTCATTGCAATAAAACTGACCTAGTGTTTGTTACAATGATTTGAAATATATGGAGGCATATTAAAATAGTAAAGTGGTTGATAAATTAAGATATTTAATGTTGGGTTTCCTGTTAACAAAAGTTTCACAAATATATAACTGAGGTGGGTTATTCCTGGAACTTAGACACTTCATTGAGAAGAAGTCAATAAATAAAGATGATTGTATTTTATTGATACATTTGATACATTTAAGTAGACCAGAAAATGTTCTGACTGATTTACTATTGCCAGCGTTTGCGTATTTAACGAAGATTAAATAAGATTGCCGCAGAAATATACAATAATATTTTTCAGTTTGTACTACCAAAAAAATCTGGAAGATCGCGTGATTCTAAAAACTTAAAGTTGATGTTTATGTGAATAAACTTTACAAAATATCTGAATAATAAAAACTGGTGCATTGTGCCCGATTAATTATGTATTTGTTATTTGAGCATATAGCAACTTCTTGTTAAGAAGGAATACAGTTTTTTTTTGTAATGAATAGTGAATATGTATCATGAAAAAAAAAATCCCGATTATTTGGTAACTGAGGGTAATATAACTATTTTAAACAACTGGTAGTCTTTTGTTTATTATAGAACGAATATTTGTTGGTAACACACACACACACACACACACACACACACACACACACACACACACATATATATATATATATATATATATATATTCTCTTATAGACGGCATATAAAGTCTCAATGAGTTTGGCTTTATGCACTACATTTTTCACTCAGCTTGACGAGGAAATAGTGTTGGATTATGAGGATGAATAGAACAGACTTAAATCAGCTGATTCCCGAATCAGAAATGACAACCCAAGACCACAAATCTGCCGCATTTGAAATAGCGAATGACCCCCTCCTCCGCAAAAATTTCTTTTTGGCAACCAAGCTTCCGACTATTGGTCGGGAATCGAACGATGTTTAAATCACCCAGACTTACTAAACGTATCCGTTATTCTCAGCGTGGGCAAACAGAGACCCCTCTCCCCCCCCGGTGGCGACTGGGCCTTTAATCCGGAGTTTCCTTCCTTGTACTCATAATATCGAAGCAAATATTGAGACCGGAGCCCCAATTGCAATAGAAGAAGCAAAGACATTCTGTTGACAGAGTAATTGTTGTCTGTCAGAAATCGAAGAAACATTTTCCCCCTCCCTTTTCTCTCTGTCCTCGTCCACCCCCTGCACCCATGGTCACGAAGATGAATTGAATTAAGAATAAATTGCTCAGTACTTTGACTCCGAATGAAATAGGGAAAAGTTTTATGTTTTGCCGGATAGTAATGGAATTGGGATGGCGTTTTCCCCGTCACAAACAGTAGAAGAGAAATGTATGGATTTTTAAGTAATATGCTCGGAGAAGAGATAATTTTGATGGGAAAAACCACTTATGGTTCCCGTTTTCGGTGTTTGTAGTTTTGTTTTTTGATTTGTATATTATAAATGGGAGAGATTATTTTCTGCATTAAGTAAATCTTATTGAAAAGAGGAATTTTGATTCATAAGGAACCAGATATCATTAATACAAAAACAAATCCACAGATTGTTGAAAGGTCAAAATATATATTTTTTTATCTTTTTATATATTATTTACATATTCCTAATTTAAATAAATCAATTCAACCTTCTGATTTTTAAGCCTATTCATTTAGTTTTGCTTGATAGCCTAATTTTTATTTTTATTTGCTGATAAACATACATTTTCAATACTATTTTTTTAAAAAAAATTAGACGTTTATGCCATAGAAATATTTATAATATAATATAACCATAGAAATTTTAGATAAGTATTATACCAGTAATAATAATAGAAAATATTTTAAATAACTTAAATAAAGGACTCTAAAGTTCAGAAGTCTTAAGTCAAAATTCGCAATGATGTCTGACACGAATCACATCGGAGCAACTAGATACTTTTTTCAGAATCTGTTTCAATCCTATTCTTCAATAATCATAAATTCACATTTTATCAGGAAATATTTCAGTAATATCCATTAAATAATTAGTTAATTTTTTTCCCTTTATGCAAATATTTACTTTATTTTTTTAAAATTTAATTTCAAATCATTGTTGTGAAATTATTTTTTTAATGAAAAAAACATATATGAAAATTTATCTTGTTCCTACAAAGAGCATTGAATGGCAATGCTCAAAGAAGAAAGGGGAAAAAACCCACCACTGTTTCATATTACTTAATCTCTTTATTATCATGCCTGTGTCATGTAAGCATTCAATTATCACTTCTAAAATTCAGAAGATGAAATTAAACCGTTCAAAGACACATAATTCTATACAAATATCAAACATAATCTATGAGCATCCCACAAAAGCCAGCGTTCTGACTTATGGGTAGCGCGTCTTCCCTGAATCTGGGCATCCCGGGTTCGAGACCCGGTTCGGGCATGGTCGTTCTTCTGTGTTCTATCTGTGAAATGAATGAATGCGCCAACCTGTAAAATGAGGTTGTGCAAGCGAATGTGACGCATGAAGTAGCTAAGTTGTACTGTTGGCCCTAGTGGATGCTACAGAAAAACAGGGGACGCTCAATCGGCTTAAAATCGCTGACGGCCATCCATGCTCTTGTCCAAGGCATTAGTAACAACAACAATATCTCTCAAAATCTATGGATTATTAATAGAGTTGATAAGGCAAAATTTTATCTAAAATGGAAAGTATTATCTAATTAGATAATTAAAAATTAAAATAAATAAGCATAGAAAATATTTCAAACGCAGAAATTATACAAAGGAGATTTAGAAAGTTCAATTTTAGTTGATAATCTATATTTCATATGCCATCAACAACGTAATTATAAAAATATATAGAAAATTTCTAGTCGTTACTTGTAAGCGATAACACACGTATAAATTCACCAACTTATTAAGATTTCTAAGTAATTCGGATTTTCTTTTGGTTTTTAATCAGGATGTACTTCTTGAAAAAGATAAATAATTATATTAATTACTCCTTTTTCTGTCCTAAAATATAATAATATTTTTTGATGTGTTATCCGAAGGAAAAAAAGACAGTTTTTTTGTTTCAAATCCTTCTTACACTTTTTGTAATTATTTAAAGATTATTTAAAAATATATATATAATTATTTTTTATAATGATGCCATCTGTATTTTTTCATAAAAGAATACAAGGAATAATAATCTGTCAAAATAAATGATATAGGCTTTGTAGAATCTCGTTCTATTTTCACATTTTTTTAAATATTTCCTTTTTTATTTCGCAAAACAAGAAGGAAAAAAAATATAAGCAGCTTTGATCTTTCTTTGAATTCATATTATATTTAACATTTGAACATTAATTTACTAAAATTTTCAGAGAAGGACTTTTTAATAATATATTTTAGTTATTTTTTTTCTTCAAAAAAAAAAAAAAAAAAGAGGGAGTGAGCCTTAAAAAATTCATCAAACCAGTTTCATCAACAGCCATCATTAAAGAAAAGCTGTATTTGCAAAACGAAGGGATGGGGAAAAAATTTAAAAAAGGGTGACCGTTAAAAAAACTAATTAAAGCTCATTTCTTTTTTTTCATCCCCCTACCCCAGCTGGAAATTTTTTTAATGACTGCTTGAATGAGAATTTAGAATTATGATTTTTTTC
>JAOUZG010019159.1:25110021-25133421 GCA_026289955.1 Argiope argentata | reverse complement strand
TATATATATATATATATATATAAAAGAATGTTTTCATGCTTTATGATTTTTCTCATTACTCCATTGTTCTAGCTGCCGCAAAATCTCCAAGGACTAAGGATTATGGGAAAGAGTAGCGGTTTCTGACATGCGATATAGAGTTTTGTTTTTAATACCACTTCTTTTTGTGTTCTTATTTTTTTTCTGTTATACCTTCTATATCTGCTGTGGCATTATATTTTGAGACGGGCGTTTTTATTCCAACCGAATGGACTAGGGATTAAAGATAAGTCTCCAACTGCTTTGTCTCTTTCGTACCCAAGGGGGCAATTATTTATTGTGCTTTGCGTGTTCTTTAGCGCTGGCACTGGCCTTTCCTTTCTACAAATCGGCTAAAGTGCTTTGCTCTTTGAGCCTGTAAAATTTTTTTTATCTATCAGACGCACCCTTTAGTATATGCCCTGTCTTAACTTCTTTAATTTAAAGAAAAGCATTAATGTTTTCTTTACATTAAAAAAAATAATAATAATGCCAGCAATAACGTGGCGGGGAAAAAAACTTAAAAGGAGAGGGGGTGGTGGTCTTCCGCTTAGTGCTTGTATTGATGTTATTAAGTTTTCCGGCTTCGACTTTTAGAGGTTAATAAAAACATTTTGAGGATGGAAAAAGATTTCACTTAGGGTTGTCCGCCCCCAGGGAATGGCGCATAGTTTATTTATGTTAGCCAGTAAGTAGCTTTACAGAAATCGGCTTAGAACGACCGAGTTTTAAATGATTTACCGCTTAAAAAATGTTGTCTGATTGTATTTGGAATATGTGGATTTCTCGGATTAAAGTAATGTTTTAGATTGATTTTATTTTTGCTAAAGTAAAATGTAAAAGGTAAAGGATTAAAACTCTTCTTCTTAAACGGAATAATGTCAATTGAAAGAGAAAGGTAAATGGCGGATGATTTTTTAAAAAAAATATTTATTTTAATTTCCAGATTAAAATCTATTAGTTTATCCGAAAGTCAAACATCTTCTACTGTTGCTGGTATGTACCGGATTTAATGAGAAGTTTTTACAAAGTGTTTAACAAGGAAAGTTCTCACGTGATGCTGCTACAAGCATCATTTTAACAGATTAGGTATTAAATAGAGAGTTTTTATATTTTTTGTTCTTTAGTATACAAGCACCCCCCCTTCAATCTCTTTCCCGTTTTGTTTGACAAGGTATTACTTTCTTTATTCTCCTCATATTTATTTGTCTTAGAATCTTATTTAAAAAGAAAATTCACCACAAACACACTTGGGGTAAAGCTATTTTGGTTAAAATTAAACTTAATTCCAATGAAGCTTTTTTTGGAGCAAAATAGATTTATTTAAAAAAAGAACGGATAAAATCTTCTCAAAACGAATTTATTAGTTTTATAAAGGAGAATTACAATAGAATTAATGTAGTGAAGTTAAAGTCAGTGACATTATGTAAAAAATGGGATTCTATTCATGCGCTTTTTTCTATTTTAGAGTAAATCAGAATTTATTTAATCGAAAGGCTTCCATTTATTTATTTAATCTACGTTAAGTTATTCTTAACTTATTAAATTTAAAATACATGAAATATAGAAGCAATTAAGGAAATGAGTTTTTGGGTTTTTTTTGCACTAAGAGTCAGTTTTGACTAAACTATGCATTCAGAAAATGTGAATAACTATCTTAATTTAATTATAATATTAACCTGCTTTAATGAGAATTAAAAAAAAGAGAATTACTAGCTTAATTTAATTATAATATCATATTGCTTTAATGAGATTAATTTAATTATAATATTAAACTGCCTTAATGAGAATTGAGAAAATGTGAATTACTAGCTTAATTTAATTATAATATTAACCTACTTTAATGAGAATCACTAGCTTAATTTAATTATAATATTGACCTGCTTTAAGGAGAATTACTAGCTTAATTTAATTGTAATATTGACCTGCTTTAATGAGAATTACTAGCTTAATTTAATTATAATATTAACCTGCATTAATGAGAATTACTAGCTTAATTTAATTATAATATTAAACTGCTTAAACGAAAATTGAGAAAATGAGAATAACTAACTTAATTTAATTATAACAACGTACCGCTTTAAGGAGAAATGAACATTACCACCTTAATTTAATTATAATATCATACTGCTTTAATAAGAATTGAAAAAATGAGATTTACTAGCTTATTTTAGTTATAATATTAACCTGGTTTAATGAGAATTGAGAAAATGAGAATTACTAACTTAATTTAATTATAATATCATATTGCTTTAATGAGAAATGAGAAAATGAGAATTACTAGCTTAATTTAATAATGACATCGTATTGCTTTAATGAAAAATGAATATTACTACCTTATTTTAATTATAACATCATACTGTTTTATTGAAAAATGAGAAAATGTGAATAACTAGCTTAATTTAATTATAATATCATATTACTTTAATAAGAAATGAGAAAATGTGAATTACTAGCTTAATTTAATTATAACATCATACTGCTTTAATGAGAAATGAAGAAATGATAATTACTAGATTAATTTAATTATAACATCATACTTCTTTAAAGAGGAATGAAGAAATGATAATTACTAGCTTAATTTAATTATAATATAATGCTGCTTTAATGAGAAATGAGAAAATTAAAATTACTACTTAATTTAATTATAATATCACCCTGCTCTTAATACACGATATATTTTTTGGCATTGAATAAGTAACTTTTCATAGTTTTTGGTACATGAGCCTGTTTGTCTAGTCTTAGAACTAGTGCACTATACAAGCAAGAAAACGAATGATGTTAAACATCAAATTGATTGACTATTAAGACTACATAAAAAATAAAAATAATAACAAAGTAGAACAATTATCTAAAAAGTTACGCAGTTATAAGGACAAGAGATGCTATACACAAAATAGAAAAGGATGTAAAGAATGACTTAAAAATATACGACATATTAAGCAGTAAAAAAATCAAATGTTATTAATTAAATATTATAATCAAATATTAGATTGAAGAAGAAATCTGCAAATACAACGACATTTATAAAAACTGGAAAATATTAGGAAAGAGTTGGGTTGCAGATCAGGTTTTAGAAGTTGTTGGTTCGATTTTGTTACAGTTGTTGTTAGTTTGTTACTTGTTGGTTCATTTAACATACAAAATATGTCAAAAAATGTGAAACGATATTTAAAATAGACCTATATCATACAAATATTATAAACCTTTATAATGAATCTGAGAATTCAAACAATATTTCTACGGCAAGGTTTCAAAATTTTTACCTCCTTCATAAAAGCAGTGTCAGTTTCAATAACCAAAGATTTTATTGGAGTTTCCCTAATGATATCATTTACTTAAATAATTGGTATTCTAAAAACTGTGAGAAAAGTATTGCCACATTTCTTTTACGAAGCTCTAAGAGTACTGAAATTTATATGAATACAAAAGAAGATTAGTTCAAAAATAACCTTTGTATAATTAGCTTTTGTAAACGGAACATTTATTATTTTTTTAATTTCTATGTCAATATGAGTATTTGTGGTATTGAAAGGTTTCAGTTGATGTTTACATTTTTATTTACTTAATATACTTTATTCAAGATTAAATTATTATTATTAATTATTGCATTAAATTATTATTAATTATTTCATATTAGGATTTTATTGCAATTTAAAAATAAAATTTCAGTAATTCGATGGGCGAGTAAGATTCATCATTATATACGAAAGGGATAATTAAAATTTCTTTCCTGAAAACTAATAACATGAATATGGTACAGTATTGATAAGCATGTTTTTTTTGTGCCAATTAATATCAGAAATGGAATCAACCAACCTAATAACATGAATAAGGTTTTGTGTAATTATCTTCTATTGTAAACTATCATTAATGATATAATACAGGAATTAATTTTCAACATTTTACACTTGGATGCAACCTTTCCGGCACCACTCGTCATCTTGATTTTTTTATTTTTTAGATTTGATTATCAAAAATACATACATAGTTATAGTTAAATGTAGATTAATTTTTAGAGAAAATCAACTTAAAACCTTTACATATTTTTTTGTTTTAAGTTTTCTCATTTGGGAAAAAATTATGCACTGAATTATACTTTGAAGTGCAGAGAGTTAGTACCCTTTGGAAAGTCCAGATTTGTCCATATCGGTTTATTCAAACGGTTATTATCGGTTTATTATTTGGTTAAAAACCAAACAATAATTATTCAATAAAAATAATTGTGAAGGCACTCAGCAAAGTATCAAATTGCTTGATTTAAAGCTGCTAGATTTGGAACAAATGGAAGGTACGTCTAGGAGGGACTTTTCTCAAAAGTTTAACTAATATATATATATAAAAAAAAATAAGGGATATTTTATTATTTAAAGACAATTATTATAAATTTTAAAAATATATTTTTTAAAGATTCAAATAAAATTGTCTCTTTAATAATATAAATTGAGTTGTGCAACTTTTTTTTCCAATAATTTTGACTGTTTTTGAAAAATATTTAATTTTTATAATTTGTGACAAGGTATTTTAGTGATACAATAAAGTTTTAAACTTTTAAGCATTTTTTCATCAAATACTTAATCGCGGGTGTTTCTTCTATTATTGAAAGTTAAAAAACAATTTATTATCGGTTATGTTTACATAAAAGATAGCGCATGTAAGTTTTATTAACTCGAAAAATAACATTTAGTTGGAGGTGAAATGACCAGAGCAGATGCTTTAACGGCTCTATGATTTCATTGGAATAATTTTGGAACATAGATTGGAATAACAATAAGGAGATTCCTTATGCTACAAATAGAAAGGGCTTAAGGTATAGCTTTAATGGCTACTTAAACTTAATGCTTGAAAAAATTTATTTTATTAGAATAATGAAACTATATGAAGAAAATCTCATAGAAATCAATCTATATTATAACGGGAAAAGCTGCTAGCAAATAATAATAACCATTTTTTTCAATTTTATGCCTGGTTACAGGCATTTAAAAGTAAATTTAGATAATTATTTTTAATTGCATTATTAAGGGTATTATTATCTTTTATTTGGCTTGATGCAACTTATAACGAGCTATAATGAAACTTATAGCGAGCGTTTCCTAAAATAACCGTTCGGTCATTATGTCTCTTATGAAAAGCGAAATGTATTTAATGGAAGCATAATAAATAAGACACTGTTTAAATTTCGAATTAAATATTAAAGGCATGTCATATTATTCCAAGAAACTGAAAATCTTTCTCTCTGGTCATTAAACCGATCTTAGTTCATTCTGCGAAGAACGGTGTGGTACTGCCATCTATCGGTTGAAGATCTAAATAAAATTAATAAGTCCTTTTCAAAGAAACGTTTTCAATAGTGGATAATTTATTTCTGTAAACTTATAGTTACAATTATTAATTGAAGTAGATTTACGAATAATTTGTATATTTAATTACTCTAAACCAGTGTAAATTTTTCTAAAAAGAAAGAAAGAAGAAAATTTTCTGAATTTTTTTCTTGCTGCACTTTAGAGTTACAGGACTTGGGATATTTATAATTTAAAATTAGAAGTTCTTATCAATAAATTTTAACTTAATTTAATTTCTTCTGTGAAACTTTTTTGTTTTTGTTTGAGATAGAAGTCAATTAAAATACCATAAATTTATAGTTTCACTGGATAAAACTTTTTAATATTTCATTTGTCTTTCTTTTTTTCTTGATAGAGTAACAAATGTGATAACAAGAAATCCAATTCTTTGATCATGCAGAAAATATAAGAAAATAAAATGCAATTTATTTCTGAAGAAAAATTTGTTGAACAACGAAAAAAAATTAATCAATTAAATCAAAACAAATTGCAAGATGTTTCAAGGGAAACATTAATTTCAAATTTCGGCACTTATGACAAAACTTCCTATAAGCAATTATATGTGTAAGAGATTTTTCTGAAACTGGCCTTCTGACTTCAATCTTATTCGACAAATATTCTTCAATAACAGCAAAAAGGTTTTCAGATTTCTTTCTATCGTTTTGCCTTTGTTGGACCTATAGTCCCATTTGTATTTTAAAGACTTTAAAATGCATTATGAATGTGTCATGTCTTATAAGGGAACAAATAACATGTCACTCATAATATTTTTTGGCTCAATTCTAAAACTTTCTACTTTTAATTTTTATTCTATCCATAACAGAGGGTATGCAAAGACACAAAAGTGTACGGGGAACAAGTTTTATAAGAAACATTAATTGTGTATATAAAATAAACATGCAGTTTCTAAGAAAACATAAATTATCTATGATTAAGAGTGACAGTAAGTAGAGAAATAACTGCAATATAATATTTTCTTTGAAGAAAGTAGAATCGTACATGCTAAAATTTCATTTTTAAATATATTTCAGTATTGAGCATATTTCCGACTTAACTAATACTGATGAAAATTGATGAAATAATACTAATATATCATCTAATACTAATCTTGAACAAATTCTAATAAACCATGATACTATTGAAAATTCAAAAAATGAATTAAAAAAACTCTTTTTTTTAAGACAAATTTTTTCAAAAATTTGATAAGAATCTAATCTGGGATGAGGTGCTATTTTAATTTCCATCCCTCTATTTCGTTTTAATTTCGATTTCATTTGGACGCATAACTCTTATTTATATCTGATACGTTTTGTCATGGTTTTGACATTCCTATTCAGCTTTATAATATATCAACATTTCTAAACGTGTAATTTATATCTTATAAAAAATCTTTAGAGCAAACTCAGTTTCAATAAGCAAAAAATTTCTTCCCTTAAAGTTTTTGTTCAAAAAAACTACTTTTCATTAGCGTTATCTATAACATTTACCTCGTTCTCTGATTTTTTTAAATATTTTTATTAACTATTATTATATTTGATTACAAAATGACAGCCTTTGATGTTAAAAATTCCAGTTTATCCATTTCATCATCCACTCAGCATCAACAACAATAACACTTTTACTAGTACTAATACTACTAATATTAATGTCATAATTATTCACTTAATACTTGAAATTAGTGAAGATTCAAAGACAAATATGTATCATTTCTGGGTGTCTTATTCTTGATATACCATGTAAAATTGTACAAATTTGAAAATTTTAACTGCTTTGCTCCTTAAATTGTTTATACACGTCTTTTACAGTAAGCTTATTGTAAAATATTGCTTAAATAGCATGTGTGCATGATATGCATGATAATGTATGGCATTTGCGCCTTATAACGGTAGTGGGAATGCATAATTTTTCAATTTATCTGTTCGAAGATTCCTGCTAAAGCAACTTATGTTGATGAACCGATGGTAGTTGGTTACCATCAAAATTTTCAGAAAAAATCGTCCCAAAATTTCTGAATGGTTTCGGATACCATTAGCCATCCCTGTTGCAGTTGGCCATTCACTTTGAAGTCCTACATCAGTCAATCAATTTTTTGAGTAATATTGGCTAAGTGAACATCAAAAGAGTAAGAGTAATATTTTTTAAAATAATGACCCTGAATTAAATAAAATAAAGGAAATAGAATTGAGCTTTCCGGTTCCCTATTTGGGTTTTTCCATTACGCCATGCTTTAACCCATTAGACCACTAATAGATTAGGAATAAATTGTTTATACACATTTGTATTGTTTGCACACAATACTATATAAAGTATAAATAACATCATAGCATAAAAATGTAGAGTATAGACATAAGTATTTACGTAGTCAGTTAAAGCACAGCCGACAAAAGCATGGAAAAGTAGAATTTCCAAAGAATCTCTCTGGGAATCCAGAAAAACCTTAAATAGCTCTTAAATGATTTTAAAAGTATTTCTCGGAACTTTTTAAAGCGTGTAATTAAATACAATCTCCTCTCGTAATGAGAGGGAAAAAGACGCGAATCGCAAGGAAAACTATCTCTTCCCGAATCACGTGATCCAAGTGAAGTACTGCTCCAGCAAGTGGAAGATCAACATTGACTAGGCCCTTCTGCGGCGTTCGTTCAAATAACCCTTCTTCTTCTGCAGAAAGAGCCGATAGAAGTGACCTACTAAGCAAACTTCCGCCAACATTTGATCAAATAAAAGACAAGCCGAGTCGTAGTTCCTTTACTTATCCCGTCCTTTTTCTCTTCCTGTGGACGATTTATTTAAGAGATTTGGTTTCTGAACTTTCTAAATGCAATATTAATAAAAGATAATGTGTCATGTTGATATTAAAAGTTTTTTCTTATGTTGTCAGCTGGTTCTATATGTGACTACGTATTTTGTATCTTTAATAAATTGTGATTTTTAGATCTTATATCAGTGGTCTCATTCAAAGTTTGATTTATGACTTGTCAACTTATATTGTCAAAAATTCAGCTTTGTAGTTTGAATTAACTTATTGGTTATTGATTGGTAATATAAAATTCGTTTTTTAAACATTTGTTATAATTTCAACTCTAGAATGATTATTTAAAAAAATTATTGCGACGTAATAAAACTTTTTCATTAAAATTAATAAGGACGTACATTTGGAAGATTTTACTTAAAGCTAAATTCTATTTGATTGATATCTTTAATGAAAGAAAAACACTGCCTTATAAAGTGGTATTTTTTTATTTCATAATAACCAATGAAATTGTTTTACGATGTTGTATTAAATGATAAAGTATTAAACGAGTGTGTGCAGTTATTTTAACATGATGGAAGACAATAAACTTAAATAAGCTTACTCTAAACTATACGATTATAATAATTATAAGAACGATATAAACATTCTAAATTCTGATAAACATCTAAATATTTGCATATTATTACATTATTGACTATTTTGGAGTTTTTCAGGCTCGTTAAATCTTGGAACACGAAACCAAACTAATCAATCTTAATTTTTTTCTTGCTCTGATGTGGTAATATTTATTAGAAAAAAGATAAATAAATTAGTTTTATGAAGCTCAGACAGAATATGTAATCCCTTTACAATAGCTTTCTGCAGTCATTAGCTGCTATCACTGCAGCAAATAGTTGAAGAAATACGATATGCATGTGTTTCGCAAACTTTCAGAAATGTGCTGTAAATAATTCTTATCAGTATTCCTGTAGAGTATGTCGCAATTCAAGCATATACAGGTCTTAAATTTCCATATTTCCCCTTTTATGGTCCTTAAGTTAATATCTAAGAATTGGTAAGTGGTAAAATTCCATATTCATTTAAAGATTCCTGTAATTAAGATGCATAATAATTTGACATATAATGTAGTAACTACGACATCATTCTAGACACTAACATGAAGATGAATTATTATAATGTAATAGGCAAAAATCAATTGCCTGACTATAAAGCAAGAACAGTTGAAACTGTTATTGTTGTTTCTTTGATACTTGTCGTGGACAATCTCGCTGAAGAAGTCAGTAGTTTAAAACTAACCAGCGATTCTTGTTTTTGTAGTAGGGCCAACTAGGGCCAAGAGTACGACTTCTGCTACTCACTCATCACATTCGCTTGCACAGCCCCTTTTTGCAGGGGGTAACATCCACACAACTTATAGATAGAACACAGAAGTACAAGATTGACCGAACCAGGACCCGAACTCGTGACTCCCAGAACACGGGGGAAAAGATCTACCCCTGTGCCTGAACGCCGGCACAATTGATGACTATAGCTGCCACACAGAAGTCCAATAATATTTAGTAGAGCAAATTTTATGGACATATTACAACAAAATTCACAACTTCATAAAGTTCGTGATGCAAATAAATAATCATATACAAGCATGATTCATTCGCTTCCGTTGTATGTCTCTAGTCATTCAGTATCAGAATCGCTAAACCTAAAGTAGAATCAAAGATTTGTTATTAAAAAACACTATTCAATGAAATTCTACTTGTCATCGTAACACAAGTCATCGTAAAACAAGTAGAAATTGAAGCTCATATCCTGCAGGATATTATTGAAATTTAGATGCTGACGCTTATTGAAAATCCCTATTTGAACTCCGATGTTACCAAAGAGAGTGTTGCATATCATTAACATAAAATTATTTTTGGCATTTGATATCGATCTGATTTTATTCTAATCAGATATGATAGGGACTTTTGTATTTATCATACAGCCTTAAGATAATCATACCTAAATTCTAATTTTCATTTTTGTCATTGGAATGCTATGGATAATTTAACAAATGCAATTGTTAAACCACATTATAAACCATTTAAATGAGCGTTACTCTCCATCAACATCGTAGCACGCCTCTCATTTCATGATTAATAGGTGGATGTGAAAAGGCAGAGAACACGCAGTGCCTTTTTCTTTGCATTTTACATAGGCTATTTTGTATTAGTTTTTTCTAGCTATTGGATGTTTATAGCAACTAAACATGATAATGAATGAAAAAAAAAGATCACCACAAGGATCACTATGGAGTTTTTGAATAGTAGCCAGATGTTTCTATGTACGAGACTTAATTCGGAAAAAGATTGCCGCAATTCACAACAATAGTACACAATAAGTCTGACGGTGAAAAACTTTTTTTCTATTGAGTAAAGGTAAAATTTGAGGGAATTAAGGAGAAAATTTAATAATGAAAAATTAAAAAAAAAACTATTTAATAATTTATGTATTTAAAAATTATTATATTTTTAAACATTATAAAGCAGAACCGATGTCTTTTTTGCCTGCTCACTGACATTAAAATTATGATTGAGATCCGGAAACGAGAATTGTTTAGCTTTGAAACAGAAATTTAGATTAACAATACTTGCATAATTGTTGTTGCGTCTTATGGTACTTGCCATGGACAATCTGGCTAAGGTGTTCAGCAATTTAAGCCTAATCAGCGTCTCTTTATTTGCAATACCACCAACTAGGGCCAAGAGTAAGACTTTTGCTACTCACTCATCACATTCGCTTGCACAGCCCCTTTTTATAGGGGAGAACATTTACACAACTCACAGATAACACACAGAACAGCCAACGCCGATCATAAAAGCTTCAAAATAAGTAGGAAAGAAGTTTAAAAGTTTGAATTGCATTCAAATGAGGACAAAAATACTAATTATAAGAAACAACTTTTAAAATAATATTTATTTACGTATAATAAATTATTTTAATTAAAAATTTTCCTTTGGTGTTCTGGATGTCTGCATCTCCTTCAGAACAATATTTTCTAATAAATTACGCTGAACACGAAGTGAAGATTCTCTTTATTAACTCGAAATTCTCTATCCTCTTAACAGAATTGATTCAAAGTTATTATTAAAGATATTTTCTTCACCTAAGTGCTTTTGTTTCAATGGGTTACGTTATCTCTTAAATTCTACTCGTGACTTATCACCTTTTAATCTACCTCCACGGCAAGGTTGATCGGTTCCACAAAAGCTATTTCTTGAAACAAAGCACGGGGAACGGATGGAGGGGGTCGTTACTGCAGGAGTTGCAGTTTCTTGCCACTTGCTCGGAAGTAATAAACTTATTACTCGACACATTTATCACTTTCTGAAACTCTCTAATGGTGCCTGGCCACTTGAAAGGAAATACTTAAGATCAGTTCCAGAAGTCATTGACAATTGACACGAAACTGGGGAAGATTTTATTCTCAGTGTTAATACAGAGTGTGAAGGACGTAAAACAAAGAAGTGGCAGTGAATTAAGTGATAAAATTTGTTTAATTGATTCTGAGAACTTATCTTGGCGAAGGTTGTGGAAGTAATTAGGAAAATGACATGCTCTTGAAGGTTAGTAATTTGTTCTCAAACAAAAAAATATTTATTTAACTGTCGTCTTGAGACATTGTTTGTAGATCATCGATATGATGTATGTTTTGATTGTATTGTTGACAGCAATTGTTTTCAAAAGACAGAGATTTTTGAGAAAGAATACAGTGAGAAAATAAATACTTTTGGAAGATGATTTAACTGATTTATATTTTTCATTTGCTGTTATGAATGTTAAACATAATTAAACATTATTTATATCAATAAATAAAATAAAAGTCAGTCCTTTAAAAGCATTTAAATAAACCTGGTAGATTTTAAACATCCACTCCAAAATATATAGGGGGATAAAAAAAATATAAATAAATAAATAGGTAAAAAATAAAAAATAAAAAAATGAATGAACGAACATAAATTTAAAACTGAAATCCAATTTTTATGTAGCTATCTAAGACATTTTAAATTCGAAAACATCAATCAATAATTCTAATATTTTTTGTTGGTTCCATTGAATTATCCTGTTAATTTATTGCTAAAATATTCACAATAATTTAAGTTAATTTTTCATAAATGAAATTCAGAACAATCTTTATTAGATATTTTTAGCTTTTAAGATTAGTTTATTATTAAAACTGAAAAACATTTAAAATTTTTATTATTACTTTATTACTTAAATTACTTACTAAACATTTGTTAATTATACGCTATTTATGAAAAGGAATGTTGATAAAATAACGTTTTTTGTCATTTTTTTCCTATAAATTGTTTTCTTTTTCCGGGCTTCCTTTAACCTCTAATTTTTCTTAACTTTAATAATGATCTTATCATAGTTAAATTTGTATAAATGCCATTTTATTTCAATGTGATGTTATTAATTAATAAATTCCTTAATCCCAATATAAAAAAGATAGCATGAGACAAGACGTCGAAACATTCATACAAAGAAAAATATAAAAATTAGGCATTCACGACTTTTTCCAATGACCTCAGTTTTACGATGGGGAAAGAATATACCTTCATTTGAGAATACGCAACGTTTTAGAGAGACCATTCCAACAGTTTTTCCTTTCAAATTGCGGTTATTTGGAAATTATAAATACATTAGCTTAAATCATCATCGTAAAAATCTCAACTGATAACTCAAAGTTTTGAGCTACAATTTGCTTTTGGTTTCCAAGAATTCATCAAACCACAACATCTACCCTAAGATCATTTGACCGTATTATATTTCGATTTAATTATGAGATTAATTAGTTGGCCAAAACATAATTACAGAACAACATCTAACAGGTATATGCTTCTGAGTTTTAAATGAAGGTTGCATAAATTGCCTATGGTTTAAAAAAATGTAATAAAAATGTTGAAATTGAAAATTTTTCTGAAATGTCAAATCTTTGAATCAAAATTTCGGAATGAAAAAAAATTGATGCATAAATGAAGGAATTAAAAAAAATACAAATATTAAAATGTAGAATCCATTTATTGAATGCTTAAAATTAAATAGGAAATTATTTCGAATTTTACATAAAATTCTGTTAAAAGAAAAACCTTGATTTAATCAATATTTCTCATGTAATTTAATTTCAATAAATTACATGAGAATTTAATTTCAATAAATAAATTCAGCAGCAATATTTAATATATAACAGGAATTCGCTTGCTCAACTATATCATTTATGGAAGCAGAAGATATTTAAATGACATGAATGACAGCAAGAAAAAAGACTCAATCGAAACAGACCTCGAATTACTTTAAAATAGGATTTAAGATTAGAATTTAAATTAAATTGGCAAATATGAGTGTTATGTTGCGTACCAAATCTCATAAAATATAAGAAAGAAGAGCAAAATATTGCAAATTAAATAGCACTACATAACGTATTTCTTAAGTAACTTCAAGAGCTGTTGCCTTATTGTAAATATTGCCAGAAAATTTTGTTAAAATATTATTCTATATCTAAAAAGCAATGGGTGATTATCTATCCCGATATACGAGACCGTATCTGAAGTATGATTTCCAGAGTCATTTTAAAACAACAATAATAAAAAAATACTATAACAATAACTCTAGTAAACGGTCTGAAAAACATTAACAACGAACTCAAGCAATTAAAGTTACAGAGACAAAATTTCAAAATTTTCAAATGGCTATGCCAACTTTTTAAAAATTAGAATGTGTTCTCCAAAGCAAAAAACAAACAAACAAACGTTGGAGTGACCTGTAACACGGAAACCACCAAAAGTAGGGTTAATGAAGAAGAAAAGAGTGAACAAACAAAAACAGCAAGAACGAAAATCGAAATGCCTTAGTGTTTAAACAATTTTTCTAGTTGATTTATTTCGAACACAGTGACACCTTGGTTGAAATAGATGTTGTCTAACATGCCGAAAGAAATCGTCTCTAGTAAGCACTACTTTTTCTTTTCTTCTTACTATGTTCTAGTGCTTGTGATTCACGAGCTACAACGCTATTTAGTGTTTTTTTCAATAAATTACAATAAAATAAATTCTTCTGTGTGCAATACATTCCAATAAAATAAAAAAATACGTCATCATATTAACATTTTATACGTTTGTTACTGTAGTCGTAACTGATAAAGTTTAATTTTTGTTTTTCATATGAGTTTCGAAAACACACCTCAGAATATTTTATTATAACAAACTTTTATTCCGTTCTTGGGAATGTTATGATAATTAAGGTCTCATATATCGAAATGGTGTTCTTATGATCACCAGATGTATATTATCATATGCTCCAAAGTTATGAAATGTATCTCATGATCACCAGTTTAAAACTTATAAGTTACAAATTTTTTTATTGCACTATTTATCTATGAAATTGTGAATGTATATCGAAATTGGTAAGCTTATGCAGCATACGTTTGTTGAGAATACTTAGGGATATTATATATTTAACGAATTTGTGTTGTTGTTGTTTCTTATGGCACTTTTCAAGTCCGCTGATAGGTCTGTCAGCTATTTAAGCCGATTGAGAGTCTCTTTTTTTTTCAGTAGGGCCAATGAGGGCCGAAAGTAAGTCTCTACATCACAATCCTATTGTATGGGGAGGACTTCCTTCATGCATTTTATTCATTCCTCACACATATCGTAATTCAGATTTGGAACAGAGAACAATCACCTCTGAACCAGTACCCCCAATGGTATTACTCTCGACATGGAGGACTTTGTAACCACGACAGATTTAACGTGATCCAGCCACCACACACTCGGAGAGTCTTCGACTGTCGGGTTCAAAGTGGCAGCCCAAGAGATGCGAATAGAACGCCTTACCAATCAGAATATTCCTTCCAATGAATTTACAATAGCATATATAGAATCTAAAATCTAAATTGTATGCTCAGAAAACATCGAATAGAAAGTTTCTACAATATCAGATGAATGGTATATTGCTTTCATGTCATTTATTTTACAAATGTAAGTGATTTGAATCTCTTCTTAATATTTGGTCTCAGTTGTTTACTAGTTAGAGATATCAAGGTAGAAGAATCAAGAAGTCGAGTATTAATCTGATATTTTTGTACATTTTTTCAATATTAAATCAACAGTATTGATGGATACTTTTAATCTCCAATATGCACTTTTGTCTTACCAAAACTTCAACAATTTTCAAAGCATAAATGTGAAAATGTCACAGGAACGATATTTACTTCGTTTATTACAGTGCCGAGTCAGTAAAAATTTGACTTCTTAAAATTTATTTTAAGAAGTTTAAAATAATGTTTATAGGATGGTATACTATGTAAAAGCAGTGACAAGCATTATTCAGTATAAATTATAAAAAAATCGAGCAAAACCCTCTTTAGAGTTGAAAGGCATGGGACATAATATTTGTTAAGTAGTTATTTTTGAGCTTGAGGATTTTGGTCTTATTTAAAATGAGTTTAAAAAAATTTATTTTCATTTTTAGATAAAAATTAATAGAATTTTAACGTTTTCTTCTCAACAAATTCGAAATATGCTATCGTCTGCAAAATGTTAATTAAAAATATTATTTTCAATTGTTATCAAATTTATTTCAGAACTGTTTTTTCTTTCAATTTAATTAATTTTTCAAAAATATATAGGTTATTATAGGGGAGCTATTTCTCATTGTTTTCTAAATGAATTTAAATACGTTTAAATTACACTAATTAATATGTCTTAATTATATGTTAGTTTTTCTACAATTTACAAGAAATTTAAAAAAACAATAAATATATCAGACCATTCATGAAACTTCACTATTCTATTGTGTTTTAATCAGGAGAAGCTATGATTTTGCAGTTTTATTTCATTTTTATTTTTAGCAAAGGTTTGTATCCAATATTTTATACATTAATCTGCTACTATTAATATACCATTTTGCATACTTAATCTGATATTTCAAGGACATTCCGTGACCGGATCCCTTTCTGTAAAGGTATCTAGTAATTTCAAAGCCTCTGGTGATATTTGTCCGGATTATGAAAATCTCCTTAGAAATTCACAAATGTCATATATTGACTACTAAAAATATTTCCACAATGAGTTTTTAGAAAAAGAACTCAATACTTTCTTGAAAATCTTGATTTATTCTTCATTTTATTTATAATCTCATAATGTTGTTGTTTTTACTAATGACACTTGCCCTTTACTAGCTCTCTGATCGTTCAACAATTTTAAGCCAAGTTTGTGGCTCTTGTTTCAAGTAGAGCCAACTATTGCCATGAGTTTGTATTAGCTACACATCTTCATATTCCTTGGTTAGCCCCTTTTCACGGGGGGGGGGGCACATTCATACACCTCACAGATAGTACACAGAAAAACAATCATGGCCTGACTGGGACGTGAACCTGGAATGCCCAGATCACGTGGAAGATGTGGTACCTCTGTGACAGGAAGCCGAAAATAACCTTTTATAATTAAGTTAAGTAGTTATATAAATTAATTTCCACTATTCTTTTAAACCTACTCATAGATTACCTTTGAAATAAAATTTAAAAATTACAAATGCTAAAAAATACATTAAAAAATAAAAATAAAAACTTAAGAAGTTTTATAATATTCGTGAATTTGAGGACAACGAAAATTTACGAAAATTTATTAACAATGTTATTTCTTTAAAGCAAAATATAACATCAACATAATGAATATGAAATTCCCTTATACAAGAATCGTTCGAGAGCATCTTTTGGGAAGCATGTATACAAATTGACATCACAAGGACTCCAGCTACTAATTGCAGCTTCAAAATGCTCTGAATAACTCAACCATTTCTAAATGAAACCTGAAAACTAATTATAGGAAGAAAAAATTTTAATGATGGTTTGCTTTGCTAAGATAAAAAGAAATAACATTCATTATTTTCTTAATTTTAGATGAAATGAACGTGGTTCCCAAGGCATTCATTATTTTTCTGTTTTTAGTAGAATCTCTGATAAAATCAATTAAAAGAAATTAATTTTTGCCTTTTTTTCCCTCACCAGTAATACCGAGCATTCTTATACGTTTGTGATTTAGTGCTGCCATCTATATTATATTTCTTCAACTAAAAGCATTATTTTCACTTGAAAGTTATTAATAGTCTTTTCTTACTCTTTATATTAAATAGCTAACAGCAGTATGATCATACTTCTTATAATTCATATTAGAAGTGTTTATTTTTTTTTCATAGCTTTTATTTATCATTCAATAAATACATTAACCATCAATACAACATTTAAATTTACTTCTAACTTATTCGTTACATTTATTTATGCTTTCGTTCGAAAAATAATTTGTTTATTGATTAGTATAAAATAAATTTAGTTATAGAGTTGAATATCTTATTCAAAAATATTATTAACTAAATATGTAATAAGAAACAAATCTACATATAGCACGCAATGTTTTTTCTTAACAAAAGGGAAAAAAATATGAGTATTGCATGATGACTTTTTCAATTGTATCGAAGATATTTTTTTTATATATAAATATTATTTCTTTAATATTTAAAGAAATTAAAAAAAGGAAAAGCCAATTGTTTGTCCACTAAAAAATAATCCTTTTGGAGGGTGTTTTGTAAAGTTGCTGTACTATTTCCTGCCGCCATCTAACATTTAAAAATTAAACTAAAGCAGCTGAATCTTTGGGTCAACAGCCGAAAATTTGTTAAGGCTGTATAATAATTTACTATTGCGATCAATAAAAATAATTAATTCATGATTGCGACAACAAAAGATAAAAATATACGAATGTGTCAATAAAAGGCTTCATATTCCATCGATAGAATACACCGTTGAATAATATTAATAACATTTTATTAGCATTTCATTTTGTTTTATTTTTTTAAAGAATTATATTGTTCTGCAGTCATGTAAAAACATTGAAATATACGGAAATCCGTGCAGATACGAAAATCTTTTGAAATTCTTAATAAAATATTTAGATTCAGGTTTTCAATTAAACTATTTGAAGATTTATCAAAGGAATTAGGATACCTATTGTTTTGAAGCAGAATTCCGGCCTTCCTAATTAATTTAAATAAACATGGATTTGTATTTAAGAAAAAAAATTGAAGTATTTTGTTTGAACTAAAAGAAAAAAATATTGCTTTATTTTCGTGTGATGAAAGCATATTCTTTGATTTCAATTTCACAGAAATAGTTTCATCTATTGTAAAAAAAATATTGTAATGATTTACGTATTTTGTTTTCTCGTAATTAGGTTGAAACCAATTGAAGAAAAGAACATAACTACAATGTTCTGATAATCACAAAGAAGCAATTATTTCTGCTGAAATAATATTCTACGTGCGAAAAAGTTCTAAATTCAGTCTATCGGACCTGCAATTAGAATGGAAGATTTTCACGAGATATATACAAGGAAATTTTTTAATTTTTTAACGAAATAGCAAAGGATGACCAACTCTATTTTAAAGAATTAAAATAATTTAAATTTTTCTCCCTTTTTAATATAAAGACATAAAAAAAAGGTATTTCATTTAATATTTAAAAACTAGAGAAGATTAGTAAAATTAATTTTTCTCTTTAATATTATATGTATTATTTACTCAAACAAAAGATAGTCTTTCAGAAAGATCAAATGATGAGTAACCATTTAAAAATGTTTATATTTTATTCTAATTTCATACACACTAATGATCTTTTCTAATGAAAAAAGAAATTTATATTAAAAAATAAGGTTATTTCAGACCTTCTAATAAATGTATATATCTAAAAAATTATCTCAATTTTAAACTAGAGTAGAATATTGATATCAATGTGGAATATTGAAATCAAACTCTTTATTATTAAAATAGATTGTCTTAGAATTATTAAAATAGATATGAACTTACAATCAAGATTGATGAAATTTAAAGATTGATGAAAGATTGGTTACTTTAAGATTGATGAAAATGCTTTGTTAAAATTTCCTTAAATCATGAAAAATATTTAAAATTTAGGCTTTTAAAAATCTGAAATCTTTGAAATCGATGATATTTTTCTTATTCCATGCAATTACTAGAGCTTTAAATAATTATAGTTAGTATAGTACCTCAACACTTATAAATTTTTATAAGATAATAAGTAATTCTAAAATTTGACTTACAATGATAAAAGAAGTAAAATTATGAAGATTTAATGAATTAATAAAAAATCTGAGCTAACAACTTCATAAAGCTCCATATTAAATTCAGCCATTAATATTTTGGCTTCAAATACACAGATTGTATGTGCGCAAAACATATTTCAGCGTTTGAATGTTCGAAAAGAAGACATTTTTGAATTTTTAACTTCGATTTATTCCATTCCAAGATACATAATTTATATATAATAACAAACGGTAAGAAATAAGTCAGTCAACATCATAACACAGGACCAAAAGATTTTGAAAACTTTTTCTCAGTAATTTTATAATGAGATTTTGAAAGGGATTTCTTTGAGAAGTGTAGATTTAGGATATGGAAATTTGGGTATCTTTAAAAGTATGTACAAAACTTTAAGGATTTTTATTCCTTAGCTCAGAGTCTGAGATTCTGCTGAATTTACAGTTTTTTAGCATGTAGAATAAATTAAATAAAAAAAATGAATTTGATTACGAAATAATGGAACATTTTAGAATTAAGTAATATGGGTTAAATTCAGATAAAAATTTGGAAATCAACTAAAATTAGATTTTAAAACTATCATTACATATGTATATATTGTTATTATTTCCGAATATAAAAAAATACAGAACCTTTACTTAGACACAACTGATATTTAATTTTTGTTTTGAAGGCGCTTTATTATTTGCTAAACGGCAGTTATTCAAGTTAAATTTCTATATAAATATTATCTCTTGATCTGTAAATCTTTTTACTTCTCATATCCCCTCTTTCTATCAATGGTACAATGAAAAACATTTAATCTGCAACAGAAATTACATTTCCACAGCAACAATATGGTATATGTTCCTGTAAGTAAAATTTTACGAGCATTCATGAGACACATTGATATTTCTTCAAATAATAATAGAATTTCAGCTCTTATCAATTTTGAACGAGGTTAATTTGATTATTTTCTCATTTTAATAATAAAAGGAAATTAAACTCTTACTTTGCAACAGTTAAAAGTTTATCTAAAACAATGTATATTAGTAAGATCAGTTTAATCATTATTGTTTGAAACAGAAAAGATAATTCTTTTAAACAGGATTTTTTTTCGAATAAATGCTGAAAAATGACGATAAGTTGATAAAAATTAGAATGAAATGCTAAATTTTTTTTCTATTTAGTAAGGTTAACTTATTGAAGCATCTATTTATTATCTAGAAATTTATGAGCTTGTATAATATCTTGGATTTTATTAATTTTTTAATTATTACTCTTTACGAAATTTCTTAAGCATTAAGATATTTAGAGTCATGTTGATCTAGTGATGCAGTTTTTAGTTTAACGAACATTTCTTATGTATTAAATTTCAGCATTGACCATCTCACATTCGTATGTCTTATTGATGATCTTATAGAAGTCTGAAAAGTGAGTATTAGTATTGCTATTTTAGCTATACTAAGTTATGATGCCATGTTTAGTATTAATTGTGTTTTTTACTTGGAAAAGATTCATAAAGAAATTTATTTCACATCCGAATTTTTGTGACATCCTTAAGTTTTTACAATTCCGCGCCATGATCTCAAGTAAACAAACCGATATGAACCCGAAATTTTTGCAAGTTTCGGGTTTTGTGACTGGCAGCTATTGCAATACAAATTTAGCTGTTATTTAAACTCACTTCTGTATGTCTTTTTGGGATGGAATATGAGAACTGGTTTAAGTTCTTCAGTCGAGGCGGAAGAGAGGTTAGCTGTGTGATACTGGTTCCCTACTTCACGATTTCTTTTCGTTCAAATGTTAGACAGAAAGGATGAATGGTTCGAATTTGCTGACCAAAATCTGGTATTGTTAATTTGAGCTTTGATTGTAATATTTAACGCATTATTTCGATTGCTCCAGTAATGAGTTCATTGACTTTATACTTTATAATCAATAAAAAATTATTTTAAAGAAATTTCTTTCAACTTTATACTTCCTCGACACAAAATTTCACGGTTAACTTTGCTAAAATTTGTGTTAATTTACTCAGAGGAATAAAAGATTTATTAAGAACTTTTGGATAGTATTATGAAAGGAAAAGAGCAGAGAATATTTCCATTGTAATTTAAAAATAAATATTGCAAATTATTGCTTACTTACTTATACGAAAACAACAAGAACAACAAAACAAAACAAACATGAAAAATAATTTGTGTTCATCAATTATTTCTACAAGTAATATACAGTTGATATCTTCAAGAATTTTTAGTTTAATTAGCTGAAGTGATTAAACTTAAACATTGGAAAAACAACATTTTATGATTTGGAAATCAACTTAATATCACTGAATTATATATAAAAGCTCTAAATTACGAGTTTTAATTTCTCCTAGCATCACGCAATTTGTGTAGAAAGTTTTCCATCGTCCATGAAAGGAAATGTCGTGAGTAAAGTTTCTACCTCAACAGTGAATTTTAACTTGTGTTAAAAGTTTTCTCTTAAAGTTTTGAATTGTGAAGGCAGACATATTCTATCAACCTTTCAAAGTCTAAATTCAGTGTTTAAACATAAATCACGCAAAATTACTCTCTCCGCACGAGATTTTAAATTCAGTTTGCGTTTTCAGTCTTTGCTAAGATTTAAGCAAAACTTTTCCCCAGAACTTAATTCCAATTCATATTGACATCGTATATTAACAGACATGATACTTCTTTTAATCGTATGGATGCATCACTAGAAACCCTCATAAAATATTGTAAACTAAATTATTCTTATATATTGTCTTATTAAATCTGTTTATAATTATTAGTGCATGGCAAACTTGCTATAATTTCGATAATAAAAATAATTTAACCTTGAAATAATATACCCTACGGAAAATTCTAATGTTATTATTATCAATAGAATGTATAACAATTTCATGTTTAAGAAATAATAATTTAAGAATCATACATTCTAGTTCTAAGTAATAACTAATTTAAAAAGGCTTTCATAATCACGCAATCATGTATTTAAAATCTGTGTGAAAATAAGCTTTTTAATTTTAATTACACTACATATATTTAATAGATACAACGAATTTTTGAGTTTTAGTAAGAAAATTCTATTAATTACTATACGGATATTTATTTTTAAATTGATTCAACTTGAATAAAAATGTCAAATACATAATCATATGTATTTGACATTTCGAATTTTTTTAAGTTTAATTTTATTTATAATGTGATATATTTTAATGATAATCTGATATTTCAAATTCATTCAAATATTTTGAGGTTTACCAAATTAAGAAGTTATTTTTGATCAAAGTTATTTTGTGCATACATGTTTAAGCTTAGTTTTCAAAAGCAAGAAAATAATATATATTTCTAAGTAAATTACAAACAGAAGAAAATTATTTAATGTAAACAACACTTAGGATATTATAAATAGAATATTTCAACTTTATTGTACTTGAAATCGAATGAATTTAGTTTTACGCTAGAATTATTCCAGTATCTTTAGTTAACAATGACATTTGCAAAAATATAAAAACATTGAATTAATGCATACAATTGCCACGTTTCTAAAAATCACAACGGACGCAAATTGATTAGTTGCATTAATTTATTTTTTGAAGATAATAAAATATTTATATAAAATCAATATATCTCAAAATTTTATGAAAAATGTACTCAATTAAAAAAGATTGAATTTAGTAATTCTATACTAATGTATTCTTGATTTAATGTCCTCTTTCAAAAACTTTCCTGATGATGATTACTATAGACAGAAGTGACAAAAGTCATGGGATAGCAAAATGCAAATATACAGATGGCAGTAGTATCGCAGCGAAAAAGTATAAATGCGCAGTACGTTTTCCAGAGCTTTCATTTGTGTTCAAGTTATTCATGTGAACAGGTTTTTCGTGATTTATGGCGGCACGACGAGAATTAACAGACTTTGAACGTATAATGTTAGTTGGCGCTACACGCATGGATTATTACATCGCGGATATCGTTAGTGGATTCAACATTCCGAGATCCGCAGTATCAAGAGTGTGCCGAGAGTATGATATTTCAGGCATCCCATCCCATCATGGACAACGCAGTGGGCGAACACCTGCACTTAACGACCGAGACCGCCGACGTCTGTGTAGAATTGTCAGTGTTAATAGACACGCAACACTTCGTC
>JAOUZG010019159.1:25085517-25109621 GCA_026289955.1 Argiope argentata | reverse complement strand
ATAGAAATTCTACAGAAAATACAGACTGGTTTTGAAACGATTGAAAATGTTGATAAAAACAAAATTACACTTTTAATTTTGGCTGTCATAAAGTTAATTTAGAATTTGTTTAATAATGGAGCGGAATATAAATTTTTTTGCTGGTGAGATAATAAAGAAGCTCTAAAAATGACTCAACATTTCTTGAAGAAAAAACATAATTGATTTCTTCAAGCAAACATCAGATTTGGTTTGAGAGCGATATGAATATCCTTTTTGGTTAGTATAAAACTAAGTAATAAACTTTGTTTTATATTCACCAAAAAGTATATCCATATTAATTAACCATCTTTGACCTTTCTTTCACCATTATTTGACTTAATGATTAATTAAAGATTAGTATATGTTGTCTACGAGATTTCATATAATAGTTCAATTCTACCCCATTTAATAGAATTGAAACAAAGGTGAGTAGCAGGACATGAAATCATGTGCTCAAAATCATATTCATTAATTTAGTTTGAGATTAATTATGAATTTTTACAAAAACACTGTCCAGATAGAAACACAGTAATTAATGATACCTTACTCTTCGAGATACGTCGAAGAGTTAAAGAAGAAAAAGCTAAAAATATAACCCAGGCAAATATTTAGAGCTCATACAAGTAAGTTATCATTGTGAAAAAATAATTCATAGACACGTACTGTTCTTACTTTATCCGTATTTTTGAGAATCCTTTGTATAAAGAAAAATTGCCATATGCATTTAATAAAATCATTATTTTCTACAATGTAGATAACAATCAATTACATAGAAAGACTATTTCTTTAAAATTACATTATTATTTCAAATTATGTTATGAAATTATATATGTGGGATATTTAGGTATTACGGAACTGCCATTATTTTTAACCATATGTTGCTGCCAGCAAAGTAATCGGAAATTCAAATTTTGATCGTGCATGGTGATCCATTTGACGGTTGGTATACTGTAATTCCATATGTTTACATTCTACTGGTAGTTAATGGTATAAATGGATAGTATAGTAGGAATTACTTCTTGAGTATGGAATTAAGGATATCTAGTTTCTCTGTGGGTAACTCCAAGCATATAAGTTTCGGCTGGCAAAGTGGTAAACGTCAATGCTGTAATTTTTAGAGCCGTTCGTTGCATAGCTCTTAGATGAGTGTTGTTGTAGGATCCGATTCTTTTCTATATATTGTGGAGATCTCAAAAGTAAAGGTTATCTCAGTGTATGCTACTTCAACTCCATTTCGATAACTTTTTTATGATAAATCTTCTTATGTAATATAACAAATCCTTTGAAATAACATCTCCAATTTTGGTTTGAAATGTCTTCGCGACAACCATTGTGAAAAATCTATTAAAAATGGGATTGGTGATTTTTTTAGAAAAGATAAATTTTCGAATAAAGACTAGGATATTAAAAAATTGAAAGTTCTTGCGACTATCCCATTCATTATCAGCCTCACGTATCATTAAATATTTCCAAGGTATTATCTGATCATAGAAATGTTTAACCTCTTTGAAATCAAAGATGTTAGCCTGTCTATCGGTGAAATTATTAAAATGAATAATCTGTCATGATATTAAATCCTCAAAACAACCAGAAAATACCTACATAAAGTATATTCAGTTACTCTGTGTAACTTGCATAATGATACTCTCCAGATACGTCAAGAGTCATTTTTCTAATTTTAACGTTAACTGTTGTAGACACTTGTGCACGGTGATCAGGAGTCAATCACAATTGACAAAAGTGTGCCGAACCAGAAAAAGGGGAGACATTACACATCCTATCCTCAGTTCTGCCCAGCTGGAAACTTGGAAAGCAAATTGTAATTATTAAACTGTAAGAACAATTTTATTATTTTAAAGCCAGGAGTAAATTTTTCCCAAATTCAAGAAAACTCCATGAATAATATTTCTAAAACTCTAAAAAGTATTAAAAAAGAAAGAAAAAATACCCCAAATCACTGACATTAAAGTTTGCAAAACTCCATTTTTCACTATATTCTTCTGAAATTAAAGAAGTTAGTATCAAAAAAACTTATCCCCTTTAAGACTTGTGTTGTCAACTAATCCATAAGTACTTGATCTCCACTTTTGGCATTACCAAGAGCCTCGATATCAAATTACATTATTCAGACAACATGGATCTGGGGATTAGTTGATAAAATCCAGCTATTTAAAAAAAAGATAATGGAATTTACTATGGCGAATTTCAAGCTATCATGTGATAATACTATTATGGTTTAAGTCATTATTTGTCTTAATTATTTTAAGTCAGCCAGCTTAAACCGGTCTGAAAAAATCTAGATACCTCTCTATCAGTCTCTCTCTATATAGATACTTTATATAAAATGATGATTTTTTTATCATATATAATGGTTAAATGATTATTTACATTAAATGTATGTATAACGCAATAATTTTAATATGCATAATATAATTATTTTGCCTGAAATTGTCTAATCAAATAATATTCTGTCTGCTGAATAATAATAAGGAAGCGTTCTTTCATAAACTCCCATCTTGATCTCGTCTCGAGATCTAAACTCTCGTCTTTATCTGGCCATATTTTCTCATGAGCTCATCTTGCAATCGACCTCTTCAGTCCGCCAAGATCTGTGTATTAATGACAGTTTAACTGCTACAGTTTCTCATGTTAATAATGACATTGCGATTCTACTCCTTTGAGTTGACTGAACTACTTTTTTCGCAACTGGCAGATGTCATAGAGATTGTAATGACTTGATCCTGGTTTATAGAATCAACTGGTAGCGTTTAAACACAAAGGTTTTATTTACAGCTTTATATAATTACGAAAAACAACATGTACTCTAGGTTAATATGCTGGGAAATATTTACATCTGGATAATAGATCCACTACTATCACAAGGGAAAAACTGCAAGCTGTTCGCTTTTCCAGCTACTGCAGTATCTCAAGAGGATCTACGGATTACTTCCGGTAGATCTTTAATCAATAAACTCGAAATCACGTGGTATCTCTTCAACGGTCCAACTCTTTTGCTCAGCTCACAGCTCGTCTTGGATCAGCTCGACTCCTTGTCGTATCAACTCCTTCGTCGTCGTATAGATCAGCTGATCTCGTCCCTCTTCCCTTGAAAACCTTCCATTTTAACCTCGGTCAAACTCCGTCTCCCAGATTCGCATTGGTGCGCAGGAGATGCCGATCATCCAATAATTCTTCAGAAATATCTCCAATGGTCGGTAGTCACCCTTGGGAATACTGTCGAACCATCCACACCCTTAACAGAACCTTCACAATACACAAATATTCGCATTTGCAGGTTCTAGTACATCTTTCTTCAAAGGGCTGTAAATGTATGTGTTGTTCATTACCGGAACTTTATCCCAGTTTGGGTGGTCCATAGAAGAAATAGTTACATCTGGTGTTTTGACACGCTTTCCATTTTCAAAGGGCCGCAAACACATATGTGTTCCATTATATGACTCCCTTCAAGTCCGAGTGGTCCCATAGGAGAATAGTCACATCTGGGGATTTGACACAGTTCCATTATTCGAAGGGCCGCAAACGCAGGTGTGCTCCATTATCTGACTCCATTCAAGTCCAAATGGTAACATCACAGTGGGAGAAATACAATGCGCAACAAAAGAAGAATCGTCTCTTCGAAAGGTTACAAGTTTTACAACTTCCTTGCAAGATTATGCTAAGTACAACAGACATTTCAGAAGCAATGCAGCTCGTCGTTGAACTCATCATGAATGCTGTAAATAGCAATATTTCAGATACTTTCCCGCGTCTAAGAATATTTCGTAGATTGTGTTGGGATGAAGCTTGTCACGAAACCCGTAAAGGGGGAAAAGTTTTTTTGAAATACTTTTCGAAAGCCCTCTACGATAAAGAACTAAGTCATCTTTAAAGTGCAAAGCAATATTTCTTTGAATTCAGCATCATAGTTAAAGTAAATCACGAGTTAGTTTTGTATTATTCATTATATCCTCTCCTTATAATAAATGTTGAAATAAAATGTTAAATTTGATAATGTAATTTATTGTGAATCTTCCATTCTTGTTTTGTTGTTGTTTCTAATGACGCTATAGACAAATTCGCTGACGTAATTAGCGATTTTAAGCCGATATTGAGTTTCTTGATTAAAGTAGCGCCAACTAGGACCAAGAGTACATGTTAGCTACTCACGCATCACGTTCGTTTGCCCACTCCCTTATTATAAAGGGGCACATTCAAACATAGAACAGATGAATGACAACCATGCCCAAATCAGGACTCGAACCAAGGACATTCATTTCACGGTAAAGACGTAGTACCCCTGTGCCAAGACGTTGGTATTCTTGTTTTAAATACAGATGCTCATTCGACGTAACCGATATTCTCAATTAAATTATTCGTACAAATTCCTGCGGTCGTTTCTAACACTCCTTCATTTTTGGCAATTGCGATTCATGCAGAACGGTTAGGATTCTAATGTCAATAATAATTTACATAAATGTTGAATTTAGGGAGTTTCAACACGAAATGGACCCATTTCAAATTTATGGTACTGAATTCAAGGCATTTGAGATTGTTTATAATATGCTTCATACTTTCATCACAGGTTCATTTTCCTATTTGTTACTGTTCTTTAGCAGAATATGAGTTGAACAGAAGTACACTGCATTTGGGAACAAAGCTATAACTTAACAAAGCTTAACTTTAATTGGAATGAATAATGTTCAAATAATTAATTGCAATACGTTTTTTCATTCTGATGCTCCCATAATGAAAGTTTTTTTAATTGTAAAGATGTTTTAATTTTTAAAGTTTATTTTTTGTATATTTTTCTATTAAACATGCATTTAAAAATTAATTTGCTGCATTTTATAAATAATTCTACCTAGGAACAATAAATTTATTTTGATTGTGACAGATGCTAGTTTTCGTAAAATAACTTATCAAAATAATGAATAAATTAATTTTCTGTCGACAAAATAATATAATCGAGTTGTCCCATTAGAGCGTTTCTATTGCTACTTTTCATAATATTCTGATTAAATTGTCGTGTTTTAAAACATTATCACAAATTAAAAGTATAAAAAATAATTTATTTAGAAAGAAATTAGTTAATATATAGTAAAAAAAGTTCAGCTTGTATCTATGAATTTCAAATCTTTGTTTTTTATGACCAATTAGTGTAAAATCTTATAAATAATAAAAACATTAGGGACAATTCATATTTTATTTTTTAAATTGTCAATAATTATGCAATCAAAATGGATTTTACCTAGCTTTCAACATTGTAAATAATAAAAAAAATTATTCATATTATTTAAATTTGTTACTGTAAACGAATGTTTTGTTAATTTCATTGAATACTTTGAATTTTTTTCCGAGAAATTTTTTTCTTTAAACAATGTAAGAAGTTTTTACCTCAGGCTTAATAACACTGAATTTTTCAACGAACTTTCAATCAGATTAATTAATTCTCTTTCAAAATTCCAGAAGTGAGATTGAATTATTTTCATATGAATTCAGTTTTAGACATTTTCTGCCATGAAAGTATTTTCACTGAAAACATATCAAGAACTAAACTGTTAAATTAAGAATTTGAATCACAGACTTAAGTAGATAGTCATTTGAAAGAATAATTATTGAAGAGTATTAATTTCTTCGCTTTCTTAATTAATAAAGTAAATGGTTGATCTAAGGAAAAGTTTAAATATATTTCCTACTAAAACTCATTACAGGTAAGGTTACAGGTTACAGTGACGTGGATTATAGACTTATAAAGAAAAAAACTTTTCTACATCTCAATAAAGGCATTTAAAGAAAAAAAAATGGCTCAAAATTCGTTTACTGGACGAATTTTAAGCAATCGCTGTATGTAAAAATGAAGATACATATAAAATTCAAAATATTTTTTTGATAATTCTTATTAAATTTTAAAGCTATTTAATTATTTTATATAACGTGAAAATGCTCCGGTTCTTCCTTTCATGTTTCATTCCTTTGGACACTATTGTTATAAATGCTCCAAGGAAAATTTCCGATCGCATTTGCTTAATTGGTTATAAACGAAATTAAATACAATACAATAAACAGTTGGAAATATGTTTTTTAAAGATCAAATTAATTTCAAGAGCTAAAAAGAAAGAAAAATCGGATTATGTAATTGATATTCATAAAAATAAGTTATCTATATTTTGTTGTTACTTACGTCACTTGCCCTGGACAAGCCCCCGCTGATACATTAGCAGATTTTAAGCCGGATATATACGTCTCTTGTTGTACAAGCAGGGCCATCTAGGGCCAAGAGTACGACTTAGCTACACACATGTCACAACCCTTTTTAGGGGGGCTGTTTATATTCATGCAAAGTCATTCATACATCTCAGATCGTAATTTAGACCCGGAACAGAGAACGATCACCTCTGACCCAGTACCCCTAGTGATATTACTCTCGTTATGGAGGACTTGGTGACCACGAAAAATTTTAACGAGCTCCAACCGCTACACACTCTGGGAATCTTTTGGCCGGTGAGCTTCGAGCCCGTAACCTAAGGAGTACGAATCCAACGCTTTACCAGCCAGGTCAACCCCGGCTTACAAATATCTATATTTTAATTACATTAAGCGAAACATTAGGGCAAGTTGTACATTTCTCTTGTATTTTGCTTCATTAAATGTTAAGTTAGACAACTTTTTATATCAATTTCCTTCGTATGAAGTATATTCATCTGATACTGATATAATATTTCAGCAATATTAACATATTATATTTTTATATCTTTTAATTGAACATGCTTACTTCATATCCACTCCAGCCAGAGAGTCTATCTCTGAAAAATAAAAGGAGAATTTTCCCCAACAATAAGATTTAAATCGGCTCGCATGAATCCATTTGAGTTCATATTCTATAATGGCAACAATAAATTGATTTGTTAAAACTTTTATCACAAAAATGGGATCTCTACCATTTTTTTTTTGTTTTATTGAATTAAAATTATTTAGTTTAGCTGTAGTATTCCTGAAGTACTCCTTAGTTTCGAAATAGGCTAAAATTACAGCGTAAGTGAAATCGATTCAATTGACATATTTCAATTGAGAAGTTCACGTTTTAATTCTACGATTAAGTTTTTATATTTATTTGGTTTTATCCATAACACAATAACTTTAGTTCAAATTTTATAAAAACGATTTGTAGTTTTAATGAACTTAAAATGGTTGTAATACAACTTCCCTATGTTATGCCATGTCAAGACGCTTTATATACTATTACAAATTTACACAGCAGGAAAGACCCTAATTTTGAATAAAACATAATAATAAACAATAATCTGTATTAATACTGAAACTTGATTCAAAATATAATAGAAAATTTCTTATAATTCGTGTTTCTTGTAAATGCTAATTTTTTTGGGAAAGGAAAAAAAAATTAAATTCAATACATTTTTCTTCATAGAATTGTACTGAGATTTATTTCTATCATTATCTAAAACCAGAAACTCATATTGTTTGAAAAGATGTTTAACATAATTTATTATAATGCTAATAGAAGTAACACCATCCTCGATTACTGGATTTTAATTATATCATCTTTTCATAAGAATAGTTTCAGCTAATGCAACAAATAGATACGATTATATTTATGATCTGTAAGAGTAAAGAAATTAAATTCAGAAAATTCTTGATAAAACCTTAATAATTAATAAATATTTTTGAACTAAAAACTTATCGTAATCCACAGAAATGTCACGTGATGAAAGAGCAGAATGGCATTTTTGGTAAAGAATAAATACTGTTACAAATCTGTAATTTTGCTTCTCCGGATGAAAGGTGCCATCGTAAGGATCGTTTTACGATCAGCACTGTTGCGTGCTGAGCGGGTGACGCGTTCGTGATGTTAGGGCTTGGTAACAAACTTGGAATTTTATGACTTGGATACAAATTCGGAGACTTTGGTCACAAAATGGATAATACTGGAAAGTTTAAGAAATTTTCCGGTTCCGTCCAATAGAAACCGAGATGCGCTTTGATTGGTCTAGAAGGTACTCGGTCCCGCCTCCCTGGAGCTACAAAAGGCTGGCAGACTCAAGCTGATTTAGAATTGTACTCTTTTCGTTCTACATCAATGTTATGTCCAAGCAATTTAACACTATGTTATGCTTCTACGCAGATCCGCTATACTGACAGAAATAAAAACCCTAAATATATGAGCATTACGTTAAATAGAAGTCTAAACAAACTGGAGGAATGGTTTCAAAAATGGAAAATTGAAATCAATGCCTCCAAAACGGAAGCCGTGATGTTTCACAAAGCCTAAAAACAGCCTTATTTTCCCAAATTGACCATTGAAAAACCACCATCCAGTGGTATGAGGAAGCAAAATACCTAGAAGTAATACTGGATAGAAATTTAACTTGGAGGAAGCACTGTTTATATGTTAGGGACAAGTTCCGAGCACAGTAGTGTAAATTTTACCCCCTATTCTGCTGGAACTCAAAAATGAATAGGAACATGAAAATGCTTATTTTTACAGCCTATTTACTTCCAGTAATTACATATGCCTGCCCAGTGTGGGGTCATGCCGCAAATTATAACCTCAAAATATTGCAGGAGCAGTATAATCAAGTAATCAGAAATATATGCAAATCCAGGCGATTCATGAAAATGATGGACATATGCAACGCAATTAAATATAATACTTTCAATGAAACAATCAAGAAAATATCTATAAACTTCTATCAACAATTGGACAATAATGAAAACGAAGCAATAGCTAAAATTCCCTATACAACCCCGACATTAAAATCAAAAGACCCCGCAATATTGTCATACTTAAATAAACTACATCATTTTTGTCCGAAATTCTCATGTCTCGCCCCCCCCTCCCAATAGACTCCTCTCTGATTCTCCGACTCCAAAAAATAGGTTAACTTGATAATTTAGTAAACAAGCTACTCTCTCTTGGGTCTCACAAGCATCCTGAGCAGTTTGATAGTCAACTCCACCCCTTCATGAAGGACGACTTGCCATTGGTTCTCACGCCTCGCTCTCTCACAATAAACTACGACTTCAGCTCCAGACGCAAGATCACTCAGCAGAAGAATCAACGCCACACTTAGTACAGGGTAGTCACGACGCCAGGTTCTCTATGCTACCAAATCTAATTACAATATCATTTTGAGGAAAGTAATTGAAATTTTTTTCTTCTCTAGGCATTTGAAATATTTATTTTACTGACCAATATATCCTATAATATTATTTTAGTTGAACATAAACATATAATGTGGTGAGTAAATGATTAATTATAGTAGAGCTTAACTTTTATGTCCATTTTCACATATTTTAAAGTCCATTGCCCTTTAAGTTTTTCTAGAATACAAGTAAACTGAAGGAAGTTTTAAGGAACAAATTTAAAGCTTAAAAGAAAAATGCTGATTCTTTGTCAATTAAATTTAGAATGTCTACTAAATATGTTCCGATGCTTTTTAGCCTTTCAGCGTTATTAATTTCCTCACAATTTTTCAAGATGGTTATTTTTTAATTTGCATGAATTTTAATTGAGTTGAAAGTATCTAGACTCGTAACAAGTAAAAGTTGCTTTTGAAACAACTTCTGATTGAATACTTGGGAGAACTTGATAGAATTTTTGCAAAAGTTGCAAAAAATGTTTGTAACTTTTGATACTTCAAGCCTTAATTTTCATTCTTAAACAGCTGAAAATAAACAGTAGAAATTCTTCGGTTAGAGGTAATTCTTTGTATTTGTAATAATTTTCATTTTCAGAAAAAAAAATGCATGTCATAAGCAATGTCAGATACTTTCAGATCTTAAATAAAATTCTTTAGCAAGAAACAAATATGTAACTAGTTTTTTTGCACTTAAATAAGATTTAAAAAAATTTAATGGCTTAGAAAAAGTTCTAAAATGAATCGAGCATCGTTACTTCAATATCGTCCTTTATGATTTTCTTGTTTTGCATAAATTTCATTGACAATCATACAATTGGTATAAATTTCATTTGAGAATCAAAAATATTATATATTCAAGGTTTAAATTAGAAACCGAATAAATGCTAAGTAATTACAAAATAAAAAAAATTATCAAATATTGCACTTAATAAATTAAACTATCGCAGCTTATAGAATTCACAATTATATCAATTGATATATAGGGGGAAAAAGCTTGTGAAATTCTATGCGGTTTGTGAGAAAAAAGTTATTAAAGTTATAATACTTAAAAAGATTAAAGACACAATAAATATTTTTTTCTGTAATGAAACCAAGAGAATATACTTGATTTATATAACTATGAATTTAATCATGATTCTACAAGATTCCTAGTTTAGGTATGTCAAGTATGCCAACTTTTCCACAGGACGACTGAATAGTTAGTATTTACGCTTTCGTGCTGCCATCTTGTAGTGATTTTTAAAAACTCAAATTTCATAATCTTCAAATTATCTGATGAAATTCTGTTTGATAAGGGATTTCACACTGTGCCCCATACAAAATCACATGGCATAATAGCGTGATACCATATAAAGGAGATAGAAATAAATAAAAATATAGATATAGGGTAAGTTAATATTTGAATTTGAAAAAAATATACTCCTAAGCAAATCCCCCTAAAAATATTTCTGTAGATATAGATGAATGTGGGTTTGATAGGTGCAGTATGGCCAGAATTGGACTATCAGATGTGAACTCTATAAATACTGAAAGCTCTCGAAAGAAATTATAGTGGGTGCACGAGAAACCTAGTTATCATTGCGAAATTCCTCCTCCCTTTGGTAATATGTGACTGACTAAAGGCCCGAGAGACGAGATTAGTTTTTTAGAGATACTTGTTAGATCGGTTGGGGAAACAGGATGATATTCTGAGATCCCTTCAAGGTTGTATTAACATACATTTGCTTAATTGACATTAACTGGATTAGATATTTTTTATAAATATCACCCCATAAAAAAGGGGATTATAATTTTGGTTTTGTGGAGAAAGTGCGCTTTTTCTTTGAGAAATAAAATAGGGCTTTCCAATATTCTGAGTTACTTAAATTTGAACGATCTTGGGAATATTAAGAAGTTCATTTTATTTTTAATATTTGAATTAAGAGAACAGTGAACTCTTAAGAAAAGTAGTTCATTTATTTCAATGTTATTTAAATAAATATGGTTGCAAAAAATGGTGTTATACCTGATAGTTATTTTATACTGATGGTGCTTCTAATCTTATTAATTATAAATATTATAATATTAAGGGAAATATAAATTGTTTGGTTAATATGACATAAAATTATAATTTAAATTCCTATGATGACAATACTGTAATTATTTATGCTCAAGAGAAAGAATATATTGAACCTAATAAGGATTTAGCAAAGAATAATTCAATGAATATTCCTTTAAGGATATTTACGTTTTATAAGGAGTTAGGAATTTACCCTACTGAATATCAGAATAGATGCTGTTGTGTTTATATTTAAAAGGAAGGGCGAGGGTCTTTCTTTCAAATTTCCCAAAAGATAAGGATGCTATAGACTATATCGTAAATATGTATACTCAAGTGAAAGATTATACTAAAACTAATAAGGATTTAGCAAAAAAATGCAATTATCATGAAATTATATACATTCTAGGATAATTACGCATTAGTTATCATGGAATTTCCCTCACTGAATATCCTAAAACAAAGACAGTTGATGGTATCCTTTCCAGAATAAATGCTGTTGTACTTATTTTTAAAAGGAAGGAAAATGAACACTCTACCGAAGTTCCCAAAAGATAAGGAGGTTATATTGGACTATTATAGTATCCAGCTCTGAAAATGACTAAGCGAAACAATGATAAGGAATTTGAAATGTCTCCCAATTGTCAGCAATATAATAATTTTATAAATTCAAAAACAGAGGAAAATGAGGCACATCTACTTCGTGTTAGTTGCTCAGTCCAAAGAAAAGGTTAAAAATGTAATGCCACCCATAATATGAAATGGAAGCTTAGGAGTTTGCCGGAATTGCCGGAGTTTAACAGAATTTTCATAGAAATCATAGATAATCGCCGAAACACAAACATCTTATTAAAAATAAATAAAACTGAATTTTAAGTTGCTTTTGACATTGCTATCAAACCGAATAAAGTAGCCATGAAAGATCTTTTGGAAATTCCAACTAAAAAAATTTAAACAAAACTGTTGAAAATGAATATAGAGTTAATAGAATTGTTAGTTACTAATAGAATAAACTAATAGTTCAGAAGCAAAGTTAATCTTCCCACCTTTTATTCTATTTACTTACTCATCTTTCACGCTCTTCACACCTATTTGTATTATTTCTCAATATCAAAGATATTGACGAAAGATATTGAAAATACCCGTTTCTGCATGACTGAATGCGTTAAAAAGTATATTAAAGAAAATCTTCAATCAAAGCCACCATTGTAAATTATGTCAACATTGTTTCAAGACGTGTGGATTCGAGCCAAGTACTTAAAGCAGGTACTAAAATGCCTTTAAAAATGAATGCAGGAAAATTGACAATGATACGAGAAATTAGAACTCTGTGATGCTCCTGGTCAGAAAGCTATAGAAAATACCCGAAATTATCCAAGATAAAAATTATATGAAACTGGCATATGATCTCTTTTATTCAGAATTCACAAAAAAGCCAAATTATTTAATCAAAAATTCCCCCTTTTGTTCAAGCATTACAGAAGTCCATCAGTCAATCAATATAACAAAAAGTGGCAACTCTTAATAATTATGTAGGCATCTGCAGAATAAAATGTTGCAAGTTAAATTATCTTTGTGAAATTTAATCAGCTTTTGTGAAAAGAATGAATGATATAAAACAAATGGCAAAATTTCAATAAGAAAAAGTGCAATTTCTTAAATTTTTGTCCTATTTGTAATTGTATTTATAGATATAAAATTTTTTTAAAATTTCGCGGTTTTAGTTTAATTTAAATATTCCTAAGTAAATGATTTCCACTCGCTCCTTTTAAAAGTCTATCAAGGCTGCTAATTACGTTAATTCTGCCATTTAAAAAATTGAAATAAAATGCTCTTATAAAAAGATGACCCAAAAGATAGTTTTGAAACTTTCCATTGCTGAATTGATGCCACACACCGACAGCATGATTCTGTAAAAATGGAAAGACAGATTTAATTTATTAGTCATTAAAGCTTTAACAAACGTATATTATACATTGTGTTAATGTATTTACCTTTTGTGTATTCATTTGTTATCTTTAATAGAATCATTAAGAATGTGAAAACATTTTGTTAAGTATTTGAATAGTAATATTAGTCTCCTCCATAGCAATGTATATAATCAATGAGTTCATGAATTCTTTGGAAAATTACAGGACATCAGTGTGCTTAAATTAAACGTACTGTAGAATGTATTTTTTTCCTTTAAAGTATCATTATTTATTTTAATCGGAGAATCAGAAAAATTCCTGCAATTGATCAAATGATATTATTTTGATCATCATCTTCAAATAATAAAGCAGACCATACATAAAATAATAATTCATAAAATGCTTGTATAAATGACAGCAAACAAAGTTTCCTGAAATAAATATTTCAAACTGAATAATAGATCAAATCTTAACAGATATTAAAACAATAAAGTATTTCATGAAAAAAATCATGTTTTGAAGGATATGTTATAAAACCATGTTTCAAAACTTTGACCATTAATGTTCTTATCGGGAGCATAACTTCTTCAAACTTCAAGACTCCGATGTAGCATAGTGATCAGGCAAGATATCGGAATTCTCCTCATATCAATATGTTAATTTTAACTTTATTTCTTTTTTCTCTCAATAATTCATAAGAAACTTTCACCTGTTTGCTTGCTTTTACTTTTCATAGATAGCCAATAACCCCTATGTTGACAGTTAATGCGGACAGACGATTGTGCAATCATGAATCAATCGCCGGTAACTAGCCACCTGAGTGGTTATTCTTCTTGGATCAAGCAAAGGGATAATCTAATTGGCTTGGCTTTAAAGAGGGCTATTATCTCTGCGAAAGACTCTTAACGTATATATTCCAGATAGTACTGAGACAAGTTCTAAGGTTAGGAACGGTCAGAGTCTGTAGATGTCTTGCTTGTTTGGACTATGTAGAAAATGATATGGGGAAGGAAATTTGTGAATAATCATCAATACGTTACGTATGAATTTGAGAACAAAGACACATTTCATTCCTTTTGATCTCTTATATTCTAGGAAACTACAATTGCAATCATCGGTGATGTTACGTATATGTGTAAAATGTACTCTGCAGATTTGCTGGTACAAAACCAAAGCAGCTAGTCCAATAAATATAAAGGCGCTAAAATCATTCCTGTATTTGTAAGTTCTCATTACTAACTGGATTATATGCCTGGAATTATTAAATGTACCTCTTGAAGTGATATCAAATGAATAAGAGTCGAAGAGTGACACAAGTGCGCAGTTACACCATTTATCGGAATGGACAATTCTTTGATACCTATATCTAATACTTACTTTATTCTCCTAAATTTGCCAGAATTTCTTATTTCTGGTTATATTAAATTACCAGCGAGACAATGTATCCTAATTACATTAGTATATATCAAAGGCTTTGCCATTCAAAAGTTAATTAATTAGAGATGTTAAATTGCACCGGATGCGCTGAGAAAGGTTCGCACCCAGCAGTGCAGGAAACTGGCAGTGACGACAACAATTTTTTTTTATCGTGCTTGTAAACTTGGATACTAGAAAAAAAATTATAACAATAAAAATTAAAGACGATTTCTCCTACCCTAAAACCAGACAGAAAATTCTTGTGCAATAGATGCAATTCCCCAAATAAGTTAAAGTTTCTGTTGTGCGATTCTGTGAAAACTTTTCATGTCCACACTGTCCTAAGAAAACTATTAAAACAACCTTTACAGATATAATTTTTGATTACGATGAAGAACGATTTATTAACAGTGTTTTGGAATTTAATAAATAAGAAAAAAATAACCAAGAACCAGGTTTAATAAATCTCTCAAATTCTAGGATTTAAAAGTCTCCTTTTTTCCCAAAGACCGGTCTCTTTAATTAAAAAAATGTTTACTTTATTTTAAATATTAAATTTATAGCAATATTAATATTTACGGATTAAAATTTTAAATTTATTAAATGGTAGAAATAATTTTTTTACAATCTATTTTAACAAAAATTCCGCAAAAATTTACAACTCATGAAATCGTTTCTCATTTTAGGCGAGAAAACAAAATTCATTAAAATGCACCTAACGAAAAAGGTCAAGGATATTAAAAAAGTATATGATGCATGCTTTCTACAAGCATATGCCCTGTAAAATCATTTCCTCCTAAAATGATAGAAAATAAAATAAATAACATTAAAAGTAAAGCACTCACAAGCATACACACATTAAGAAGCCAAATATTAAATACAAAAAAAAGTATTGCAAACCTATTAAACATCTTCTTCTTTTTCTTTTTTTAAAATAAGTCTATACTTTTATAAGTAAATTCCAAAATTTATGCAAAATATACATATGGTTCATAATATACATAAATATAGATTTATTATATATTGCATATATAGAATATATAATAAATAGTTTTGCCTTGAAGACATTGATGCAGCATGGATCTATAAAGATTTGACTGACCTTATAAATTAGTAATTTTATAATAAATTATTTTGTTTGAATTATATTAAAAGTGTTAATTAAAGTTATAAGTTTCAGCGGCGCAATATTTCAGAATAATATTTAATTTTTTTGAAAGAAAATCTTTGATAATGAAGTTTTTATATTATTCATGTTGTCGAAATTTTCTTAAAGAACTGGGAAAAACATATTGATTTTTATATCTAATATACATAATTTCTTTTACAAAGCATAATAGGATTTTGAAAGCATAAACGAATAATGCTTTATCTATTATCGTGTTTCGAATATCTTAAAGTTTAAATAAAGTTTACTTTAAAACGTTGCAGAAAACTTTTTAAGGAAAAAAAAAACAGTAAAAAAAACATAGAAAAAAAATTCAAAAAATGTAACACATTTTATTCTTACGGTGCTTATCAATTTGAAAATTTTATGTAATAAAATCAATTTCATGTTGGCTGAAGTCTTATTAATGATATATATTGAAAGAGAAAGAGGCTCTAAAAGTTTTCGATATCGTACTTGAAAAGTTTAACCATTAAGTTGACCGTCGTATGCATACTTAAAAGATAAAGTTTCTTTATACTGATTAGTCATGCTCAAATTATCATCAGCTGTAATCTTTATTTTTTCCTTAATGGAAAAATCATTTCTAGATGATTAAACTGTTTTTTCATAGAAGTACATAATTTCCAGTTAGAATCATTATAGACGCAGTTAAATTCTAATTTAGGAAACTCAACCGAAAATAAGATTATAATTGAAAGATGATTATCTAAGTAAGATAATTACGATTCAGATAATTATATAATAAATTAATTTTAAAGGGTCGTTCATGTTTAAGCAAAGTGTCTTGATTTTGCAATATATTTCATTCGAAAGGAGCGCAAAGAGGAGTTCGAATGGCATTTAATATTTGTGGCCATGAAATAAATATATAATGAATTATTAATATGTAATAGGAGTTTTATTCTCATTTTAAAAGCTAAACTTGTTGTTTCATTCCTAAAATATTGTGAAAAGTGGAGAAAAATTAGTAATTTTTTAATAAATGTTTTTGTTTGAATTATATTAAAAGACTTAATTAAAATTATAAGTTTCAACTGAGAAATATTTCAGAATAGTATGTAATTTTTTTGAAAGAAAATCTTTGATAAATTACTTTGATCTTTTTTTAAATTACTATTTTGAGATAGATCATTATCATAATTTCTTGCTTCATGCAAATGAATGATTACTAAAAAATATTTATTTACTTTGGAAACACATTGTCATTTTTTTCAAAATAAGAAAATAATTAATTTAAGTTCTACTCAGAAAAATAATTGGAATTTTCTCATACTTTACAAGAAATGTTGAATCATTTTCTCAATGCAATCATATGATTTATTTATTCTACTTTTATAATATATTATATCCTAAATGAAGCAACTTTTTTATTTTCTAGAATACTCAAAACGTCGTTCATTTTTAAGGATTAGTATTTTGAGAGATCGAAAAATTATTAAAATTTAAATTTTAAGACAAAAACGAAAACACTAAAGAAAAAATATTTTAGCATAATCCTTATCTAATATGTGATCCTATATTTAAGCCATGTCTAATATGTAGAGAATGTATTTGGAATTCGAAAATATATAGCAAGTTCCAGTTATTATTGCTAATTTTGCATCATATATTAAAAAAAAAGAATGCTATGAAGTTAGTCCTTTAAGGGAAATTAAATATATTTTGAAATGAAGGATCTTTAAAAAATATTGGAAGATAATTAATATATATATAAAAGGACTGTTATGAAGTTATTCCTTGAAGAGAAATCAAACGTATTTTGGAATTAAGTGTCTTTAAAAACTGAAGAAAGATAATTAATTGAATGCATAGGATAAGTATTAATCTGAATTAATTTTAAAATTTTTATATAAGCCTGTATGAAAAGCTCATGATAAAAGGAAAACTCTAAATTTTAGCTTTCTCTGCACTAAATAAAACAAGATAGAAAAAACATCTTCAATTTCGCAGAACCCTCATATTCTGGACAATTGGAAAATATTTTATTTTATTTTCATTAATTATTTTTTAACTGTGACTTAGTGGCAATAATTCATACAATTCGTTTGAAATGTATGAAATCAATAATAACTGAAGCAAAAGTTGGCTAAGAAAATTCTTCATTCAAAAATTGCATGTTTTCCTCTTTCTCAAATGTCGTCGGCCCAAAAGTAAATTATCGTTTGTTTTCCAACAGCCTCTAAATTCAATTGTCCTGACAGTTATGAAATTTTATTTTTTGCATAACAAAATAAATTCCAAGTAGAACAGTTATTGATGAAATTCTTTACTTTTTCTGCTCTTTTATAATTCATGGGAAGGTATTATAATTTTATTTGATTTCTTATGAAAGACTCTCAAATGAAAAATTATTTCAGTTTATTTTGTTGATTATCACTTTCAAGATTGCCAGGAATTTTTCAGTGATTTTGTTTGAAACTAATTACATTTGTTTTTCAGCATTAAACAGTATAATTAAACGTTTAAGAAACTAAAATTTTCCGAATTCAGTTTGTAAGGAGAAGTATGAATTTTGAGTTTGCACAAGTTGTAGTCACATATGATTTCCATCATTGTATATATATTTTGAATTTGTCTTTTTTATAAATGAAGCTATAATTTCAATACTGAAAAGATGTATCTTTAAAAAGGTAATTTATCAATTTTTAACGTATTATTCCATTACTAATCTATCCATCTAATAACAAGAACAAACTTTAATAAAAAAGTATACAATTGATAAATCAATAAATTTCGTATTATTTAGAAAAAAAATAATCAATTTAAAATATTTTAACACATTAAAAAGTATGCATGAAATACAAGAATATTGTTTTCTTTAGATTATAAATTATTGAATTAAAAAAAATTATATATCAGGTGATCAAGAAGAAATAGTATTTTTATCTCACTCTGAATAATTTTTTTGCAATGTAGATTCTATACTGGAATAGACTTGAAATCAACATGACTACTGAAAATCTAAAAGGCATGACAATATTTATCTGTGTGTTTCGAAAATTTGTTTTTCATAGGAAATAAATAAAAAAATTGCCATAAAATTTCACTTAAATTTAATTAATATAAAATGGAAAAAATTATGGAAAATAAAAAAAAATCACTTACATTCTAAAGCTATTCAATGACAATTAAAGAATATGCAACATATTGTTTCGAAAACTCTCGGAGTTTCTTTCCGATTTGAGGGTCGATAAAATAAACAGTTTTTTTAGTAATAATCGATGGTGTTTATTGATCAAGAAACCACTAATTTAAGAACTGAAAATATAGAGCCGATATTAACACAGGAAGCACACAGTAGTACATGACAACAAACAGTAGATCTCAAGTAGTAATTGGTAGTAATAACAATCATAGAACACAAATCAGCCAAACCGAATACAGCAGAAGAAAGGATTATGCATAGCTTTCTTTACAGCTTCTCCAAACATCTTTAATTCCTTACTGTCCTCTCGCTTTAGCTGAACACAGCTGTAGAAACATAACTACATGAATGGTTACTTTCCACACGACTCGATAATGTTATAATAAACACCACATAGCTCAATTTAGCATAGTTCGACACAGAGCTCAATTCAGTAAACGCTTGCACGTCGCAGGATATCTAACTATTCGCCGTTTACTCTTTCCCGATTCAATACACGAATCATACCCCGACTATGATTGATTCCCTTACGCTGCCGCCTTTTACAGCATCCGGAGTCGAGCAGAGAGGGTTATGGAGCAATCAGCCATATCTCGATTCATATTAATTCAATAGACAAAATTCTGGAAGTTTCCAGCATTATCTATTTTGTCACCAAAGTGGCCAAATTCGTCAAACGATAGCCAAATTTGATGTTAAGCTCTGAGATCACTGATCCTATAAAGCTTATCACTGATCCGATTAAGCTCCGAGATAACTTCCGTATTCGATCAACATCCAATAAGGCTGATCGCAAAACGGTCTTCCAGTGATTGAACTAACCATAGTGGGAAGCTACATTACAGATTTGCAACTATATTCTGATATCAATTTGGTGATTTTTTTCTATTGAAAGTATTTTGAAGCAACTTAGTCTTCTACAGTTTATCGTGTCTTAATTTATTACATTTATAAGTATGCAGTTAATTTTTTAGAAAATTCATTACCATTATATTATTAACATGATTATTTCAAAAGGAATGAAATATAACAGAAACAATTCCACATTCATTGGCCAATGAATTAGAAACCTAAGATCAATATTTTACTGGACCACTTTTTGCACGGATAACTGCTCTGGTTCGTTTGGGCATCGAGTCTACAAGCTTCTGGAGTGCATTTACATCCGCAGGATACCATGCAGTGGCTATGCAGCTTTTCAGATCTTGTAAATTAGATGGAAGAGGAGAGCGCTGTCGAATGCGCCTTTTCAACATATCCCACGCGTTTTTTATGGGGTTAAATGGGCTCAGAGAACCAATTTTGAACGCTTCTGGCACGATGTATAGTTGCATTATCTGCATTATCACCCATGAAGTATCCGTCGCCATTAGGATAAAAATGCAACATTGCAGGGTTCACTTGATTTGCCAGTATATCTAACTATCAATTGGCTGTTTGTTTACCCTCGAGGGACACCAGGGCACTCCTTACACACCAGCAGAACATGCTCCATATCATGATACTCCCTCCAGGCCCTTGCACAGTGCGAGTAAAGCAAGATGGACTCACGGATTCGTACATTTTTTATCAAATTCGATGCCTTCCCTCAGTGCAAAATAAAGTGCGGCGGTATTGATCCACCCATATTACCCGTTTCCAATCTTCAGTTGCAGAGTGTCTTCTTTCCCGAAACCACTGCAAATGAATTTTTGCGTGTCAAGAAGAAAAAAGTGGTTTTCGCATTCGCACTCGAAAATTGCATTGCATTCCTATCCTCTGCTATTCTCTGCACATGGTTCGAACTGAAATCTGTTGGGAAGAGCCTTGGTGGACGATTTGTGTCAGTTGAATTACGGTAGAGTCCCTGTTCTGATGTACAATTCATGGGAGACGGCACCGTTCATGCTCCTAGAAAACTGTGCTCGAACCACAGTTACGTCTTCTAGAAAAGGGCTGTGGGCTCTGATTCCAACTTTTGAAAACCCAGCGAGATCTGCCGTCTTCGAAATCGAGGCACCTGCTAAACGGGCATTAACAATAAGCCCTTTTTCAAATGGTGAAAGATCTGTCGTTTTTCCCATTTTACTTCATTCATCGGGAAAAGGACTCATACACATTACTTATATTAGCATTCTTAATACGCATAAGCCACGTCGTAACAAAAAATTGAATACTTCATCCCTAGCTCGCATTCAAATGCAAATCCCAAAGGTTTCTAATTCTTTGGCCAGCGAGTGTGTTAAGAAAACAAAGCAGTCTAAAATTTGCTGCAAATTGGAAAAATGTATTCAGAATTTTAATGTGGATACTAATGAATGGTCAGGAATGGCTTAAAAATTACAAAGCGAATAAATTTTAAGCCAATTTTGTTCTTTGAATGTCTTAATTGAGTTTCAGAAAAGTTTTAATTTCATCCCTAATCCTATAATCTGCGCTGCTGCTTGCAATTAATGGCAACGAATTTCTGTAGTATTCAGAAGATTTTGCCCTTCCTTAGACCAATCATTTATATATTATTCAAGAAAATAAATACTTTTCGAGCACTATTCTTTTAAATGGCTTTCTATTTAAATCTGTGTCTGAAATACGTAATTTAGAAGTTTAAGCTCTTGATACCCTTTCTGTGAAAGTAGCTTTAAGGACCGAAAATTTCTAAAATTCAATTTGTCTGGGATTAATTAACATTTATCAGCTGGAGTTTTAAAAGAAAATTGATTAATTCAATTAACGTGAAATTCTTTAAAAATGTTTTAATGAAATTTCAAGCCAAATTTTTAATCATATTCGAAAAACGTTTTTTAGAAAAATAATATTCTGACGTTTTGATAAATATATTGTTCTTAAAGTAATTTGTATAATAGATATCTTTAATTATTTATATCAGTCTCTGTATATATTCATAATCGATTTAAAACTCACTTGCAACTTATAATTGAAAGTTCTTTTTAATAATAATCCATTAACAACATTAATCTATGTTTAAAATTCATAGAGGATGCATTGGCTTTTCAAAAATAAAAATTAACTATTTTCTTTCAAAATAAATAATTATTTATTTTTTGATTTGTTGATGAAAGAAACGCTTTAAAAACTCTAAACTTATTCCTAAAAAGGAATAAAAAGTTAGACATAATCTAGTGAGACATAATCAAAAATAAATGACATAGCTTTCCCTCTACATTTCCTACTACAATGTATAGCTTTTCCTACTACAATGTATATATAACGTACTGATGAAACAATGTGTTCCATTTGACTGAAACATATCCTCAGTGACCAAAATATTCCTTTTAGATTTAGTTAAAAATACTAGGTATTGAAAACGTGTTGACTTATTAGCAAAAGTCTTTTCAGCAGTATTCATCTCAAGATGAAATGACGACTGTCCAAGTTAGTGTTTGCTTGGCTCAGTATAGCTAAATTGGGCTCTTGCACCCCTAAAACCAATAACAAATCCTCCAAGTTAGAGATAAAGCCCGTAAAATGAAGGATTTAAATTGATTTCCAATCGGAAATAATCATAATTGATTTCTGGTTAATGTGAAAGCTTAATGGTTAGGTTAAGCCGATGGAAGAAGTTATTGCTTATTGGCCTATCTCATGGAATAGGATTTCGACACTTTGAGATTGTCATTGAGCCATTTACACCCTTGCCATTTCCCCCTTTATATATTAATTGTAATTCTCTAAGTTTTGGCGAGGAATTTGGATGTCAGAAATTGTTTATAAAATGTAAGAATAGAAATGAAACAACTTTCCTTGCCAAACAGTTCAAATATCCAACATTTTTTAATACATAAAATAGCGGATATCGAATTGAATTTTAAGAATTCTTATTATTCCGCTATAAGACATAAAATGATGCTTCTTATCAGATGCAGACTGTATTAATTCTTCAAAGAAAACGTTTTTTTATTACAAGGAATACGTTTAAAATTCCGGCTTTCTGGCACAAGGGTAGCGAGTCTTCCTCATGTTCTGGGAATCCCGGGTTCGAGTCCCGGTTTGGGCATGGTTGTTTTTCCGTGTGCTATCTGTGAGATGCGTGACTATGCCCTCTTTTAAAAAGGGTCTGTGCCAGAAAATGTGGTGAGTGTGTAGCTGAGTCGTATTCTTGGCCCTCGTTGGCGCTACTTGAAAAACAAGAGACGCTCCTTTCGGCTTAAAACTGCTGCTATATCAGCGGAAGGCTTGTCCATGGCAAGGGCTATAAGTAACAACACAATAACAACAACACGTTTCAAATAGTATATGTCTTTGAACTATTTTCATTTTAATGACAGAGAATACTAAATACTGTTTTGGATGATATTGTTTAGGATGATTAAGTCTCTTTGACGCATTTAGAAGTGTAAGTTACCTCTAGTTAAGATACTTCCAGCACTACAAAGCGTCATATAAGGATTCATAATTAATCTCATATTACTTTGATGATCATAAGTCTCGATAAACATTACTGTTGCGATTCTGCTCAGTGGTACAGAATGGAAATATCATTTGAAAACTTTTGGACAGCATATACTAATTTTTAATGAACCATCAATTTATCTTGAGCTTGCATTCACCACAAAGGAAATCTATATACTCCATTCTCACATCTATTACTGATTAGTATGATATTTTTCATGCTAAATTGAACCAAAATTTAATAGGAATATCTTTAATACCTTCACCGATATAAAATATAATCATGTCAGAACATAATGCTGTTTTGGGGATGAAGTTTGTGGCTTCAACAAAAATCCGTAGGTGAAAAGTAAAAATTTTATTATCTGCACGAGCATCTCATTAAATCATCTTTTAATAACGCGCTGCCATTGCATTTTCAAAATCTCTGATTAAAAATATAAAATAAATGACTACAGGAAATGAAATCCAGAAAATGCCATTTCGAGCACGTGATTATATGAAATGAAATAAATAATGTTATATATATATTTTAAATAATCAATGCGAGATAAATTTTTTTCTCGTTTGCGATACTAAAGTGACTGATTCAATGAAACAATTTAAATGAATAAAAATATAATTTAACTTGAAGGAGCACATGGTGCTTGGCCGTTCAAGAAATTATGATCGGACATGATGCATTGAAATGTGAATAGCAGATTTTATTTTAATCTTTTATTTTTTTTGTTTCCATTCCCTAGAATATCTATATTACAGTAAGAGATCTACCTGACATATTGTTTTATTTTTAACAACCCGTAAATTGTTTTAAAATAATTCAAATTCAATTTTTTTAGAATTTATTTAAGTATAT
>JAOUZG010019159.1:25074892-25085507 GCA_026289955.1 Argiope argentata | reverse complement strand
ATTTTAAAATAAAGTATGAAGGCTTGGAAAACTCCTGCGATATTTAATTATCAGACTTTTCCGATCCAGTATGGTATCTGTCTTCTGTCTAAAATATTGTTCAAGTATTGTTCTTCTGATAATAAAGAAAATAATTTTCTCTTAATTGATTTTTATTTAACACCTAAAAGAAATAAATATTCGGTAATCCCTGCTTTAATTACAGAATATGAAGCAAAATTTTTTCACTTCAGTTTATTAATCACGATACGTCCATTGTTTTCAATGAATGCCATTTTCTGTAATTTAATCCTGGTTGAGATTCTTTGATATTTAGTTTAGAAGTGGTTGTTTCTGTACAAGCTATGCTTATGAAGGTCGGTAAAGTTAATAAAATTCTTAAATAATATTCCCTATTTGGAAATTTGAATATAAATTATTTAAAAATTACTGGTAACAAGAGCAAAAAATTTGGGAAGTCTGTCTAGAGGAGGTTTTTTTTTGTTCTACAAGTACCGTTCCAATAATATTTATTGTTTTTTGCTACGAAAAACATGTTTCAATAAAAAAAAATTGATGGTGCCATTTGAAAAGTTTGAATCTTTTTAATTGCAGCTGACACTGATAACTTACCTGAAGTTTTCAAATGAAAACTTACCTGTAGTTTTTCAAATGTTTTTTATGCGCATACCTCAAAACATCTTGAACCAAAATTTTATTCCATTCTTGAGAATGCTATGATGGTATCGTCATAGGCACATGAATTCTTGAAACATCTCGGATCATTAACCAATGGAATCGTGGGACCATTTGTGATCAGACCTGATTTTATGTTTTGAATAAATTCTTCATTTATACCCACAGTGTCGTTTCGTACTTTTTCATTTAAAAACTTCTTTTATGTCCAAGCATCTATATTGCTAATATAAATTAACAGTAACTTTAGAAAGTCAACTATGCTCTAAATAAGTGAATAACTCTGTCTATATAGAAAGTTTAGTTTTATTTCAATATAATGATAAACTATAAAACTAACTAAAATTTTCATACATTTTAAAGAATTCATCAACAATATAAATTGGTGTATTGAAAATTCAGATTTTGTATTCATAACCGCGATTAAGAAGCATAAATTAATGCATATGGAATAGTAATTGTTAATATTATTATTTCACATAAAATGCTTTTATTTAATATATATTTTTATACAATCAGTATTACATTATAAAATTTGTAAATTTTTGTGTTTATCTGTCATGATATTTCCATAACACATAAAAATGCAAAGAATTACTTTAGAACTCTTCAAAAACTTATAGAAGATAAGGGCTCCCTAAAGAAGACTTGTAAATACATTATGATATATGATAAATTTATTATAATGCAGTTTTATTTTTTAAACTCTTTAAACAGACAGCTAGGCTGATTTCGGTGGATAAGATGCTAAACATATAAAAGCAAGAAAAATCCTTTTGTTTTTAAAAGGTTAAAATAATTTTCACATCTCTAGTAATATTTCATTCAACATTACTGGGTAATTAAAAGGTTTAATCAATTGTCTTTTTTGGTGATGGTTGAACTGCAGATGCTATTATTTGTTATCATTATTAATACATTCCTGTATTTTAGCAAATCAATATATCCCAGAAATAAGCAAGATCTATAAATTTTATCTATAAAGAAAACAATAACATCCGAATAACAAGAAAATATTTTCTATAAGTATTATTGGAACTATCAAGTGAAATGAAGATGGGTTATAATATCCTTTTCGAACTTTAATTATTTTACATTATTTTTCTTAATTTAATTAGTCACTAAAGTTCAAACACCTCGGAAAGTAATTTATTTTATTTGGCTAATTACTTTGATGCTATATTTATCTTGTTAATTTCTGAGAATTATTCTAATTAATTAAAAATATAATTGGATGGAAATTTAACTAAGAAAACTCTTGAATTTTTATTCTTTGTAAATTGTGCTGAGGAAGTAATTAATTGTTTGTTACTAATCATTCTTAATTCTGCTTCTTACACATAATTTAATTGCATTTCCTACATCTCAAAATTAATTCATGATTGTTTAATTATTGAATTATATTTTTTAATGAATTATGTTAATGGATTATATATTTTATGCTTTTTAATGTATGAAATATTGGAAACGATTTAAATTTGCTTAAAGAAAAAAAGCGCATTCGAATAGAGTATAACATGGTATTTCAACGAATACACTTTTAAGGAATTTCATTGGGACTGTAAACCATAAGTTGATGTGATCTCAGACAAACAAAAAATGTCAGTCTTTTTAATCAAAAATATCAAAAATTTCTTTTTTTAATCCAGAAATCAAGAATTTGCAGCCCTGATTATAATTTTATTCTTTAAAAAGTCATTTCAGTGAAACGTTATGCAATACAAAAATTCCATATTCCGAATTATGGATTTTTTTTTATCCATGAAATTTTATTGAATTCACTAGCTTTTGCAAATAGAAAGTAATCAGAATTTAATGCTTTTAGAGAGAGATGTTTTGATTTTGAGAAATTTATGTATGTTGGAATAGATATTAATAATACTTTTAAGTTTATATACAACAGCTATTCTTATGTCGTTCTTATACATTTTAACAGCTAGAGTTATTTTTTTTTTATTTCTATGTTGATATGGTAATGGGTACGAAAAAAGTTCGTAGTTTTTGTATTGAATGACTCACCTTCTCAAAGTTTTGTGTATTGTATTATTCTAAGAATTGTTTAAGTTGTTGAGCTGATATTTTAAAAAGCTACAGTTTGAAACAAAGAAAAATATAGTTAGCAATTTATGATTTATTTAAATTTTTAAACTAAGCTATAATAGCTTTTACTTTAAATTAGAATTTATTTATAAGACAAATTAGACGGATTAAATTATTGTGTTTTTAAAGTTTTTATAAAATCGAGCTCAATTGTAGGTTTGAATAAAATTGGTTATCAGATAATGGGATTGTTTAGGATAATTAAAAAAATTTTTTTTACAATAAGAGTCAGAAATAAATTTCTTATAATATCATCTTGCAATCGTTTATTCTTTCATTTTATTTAAAAAAGTTTTGCTTTTTCTGTGAAGAAATATTTCAAAAGGTTTGTAAATTTATTTTAAAAATTAACAAAACTTAAATTTATTTTAAGTATTGCAAAACGATTTTTAAATAAAATTTTTAATTTTTGCATAGTAACAGAGTAATTTTTTATGATATTCGGAACTACCTTGAATAGAGATTGAAATAAAATCTTATTTTATTCTTCATTTAACATAAAATCGTTTCCGGTTTACTGGAAAAATAATGGTAAGAGCTAAGTTTCTCCATAACATTGGAATTTAAACACTGGAACATTAAATTTCTGCTTTCTTAAACAATGAATTTTGAATTCACTTTAGAGTTTTCCCCCAAAATTTTCGAGATGTACATGTGGACATATTCTATCAACCTTTCACAATTTAAACTGAATTCTTAGACATAAATCACGCAAAATTACTCAGCGCGGAAATTTAAATTTAGTTTGGTTTCTGAGTCTTTGCTAAGATTTATGTTCAGAGTCCTTTCAAAACCTGAGACCATTACCTAATTAATTCTAAATTCATGCTGACATGATATACTAACATATTTGACATGTCTTTTAATTACATCAGCGTTCTGCTTTCATAATTCTTCGGGCGTTTATTCATTAAATAATGCGAATAAAGGAATAATGTATCATTATACGCGACGTTTATTTAAATTTCTTTACAGTAATCCTTGTTGCTAAGAAAATTCTTTAAAAAGTTTTGTTTTCTTTAATTTATAAGATAGTTTAATCTTCAGATGAGAGTAGTGTAATTTAATAGTGATATTATTAATAAACTTAATAGGAATATTACATTTGTTTGAATGTATGTTTTCGTTTCCATTGCTTGTTGTTATCAGATAACTGGACCTAGGCAATGAATCTAAAATATTTGTAGAATCTTCTGTTTGATAAAAAGATTAAATTTAGTATGTTTATTACAATGTGTTTTGAAATTTTTAAAAACTTTAAAGATAATTTTTAAGGCTACAACGTAATTAAAATTTTTATTAAGGATTATTTATTAAATATTAGTGTATTTGTTAAAGTAATCAGTTATAAAATTTGTGTCTTGCTTAACTTTTATTTGTTTTTAAATGTACTTTATTTTATTGCCTTTACATACATATTTTGCTTGCATCTCAAAAAGCAAAAAGAATGAGTTTAGAATTATTAAAACTATAATTATTAGAAGTGCTTGATTTTTTCTAGTATTCGGATGGAATACATTATAAAATAATAAAATATAAACCTCTTATAATACTGAGAGGAATACATTCAATATAAAACATCATTTATCAAAAATAAATCAAATCTATTTTTGCAGGTACGTTTGTATTTGCTTTAATATATATTTTTGAACAAAGTCAATAAGGAAAAAAATATTTGTAATTGAATTCATACATATTTTAAGAAAAAAGCATCAAAACTGTAGTTGATAATAATTCCACTGAAGAATAAAAATAATTCGGTGTTTCATTATGTTCAATTAAATCTTTAGAAATACAATAATTTTGTATCAGCAAAGTTTATAAATTAAGTCAGAGATGATTCGGAAAATAATGGAGTGATGTGAGGCATAAAATGACATTAAAATGGCCTGCAACTATTAAAATTTGATATTCTTGCATATTAGAACAAATTTTATTTGCAATGGTATCGCTTAGTATAGTTCACATCCTAATTAGTTTTCTATTTTTTTCATCTTAAATTAGGCTATTCTATTTTATTTTAAAATTTCTAAGCTTTATTTTAAAAGAAAAAAAATGCAATCAAAAACTGCCCAAGCTTATAAATAGCGTTTTTCATGATGTTCCAGTATATATGAATTTTAATGATTCAAAACATTAGTAATTTCTTTATGCCAGACTTTTTGATGATGATTTACGAATAAGATCGGAGCATTTATTTGTTGGAACACAAGAAATTGTTTAAATCCGAGTTCCACAATAAAAAAGTATTAATTTAAAATTATGAGAGTAAGGAATATTATTAAAAATATAATTATAAGATACATTATTAGAATTATAATAATAAATATTATGAAGATTATATTAATAAGAAAAAAAAAGTGCACTAATTTACTTGAGTAATTTAAGTGAATACTAAATCAGTAAATTCAGTAACTAAATCAGTAACGTTTCATCTGCAGGTATTATAGATGTAATTGACTCTTTACTAAAATCAATGGGTGTCCTTTGTCAAAAATATTATATTAGTAATTTAGTACAGATATATATTCTAAATAATATTTAGCAACACATCAAAACTTCTCTAAATGTAAAAATTGTTCAGAAATTTTACAGTTTTTAAAAAGGAATTTAAAATCCCTTTTTTTGTTAATGAAAATGTTTTGATGAATGGAAGATAAATATTTGATTAATTAAACAGGAATTATTGTTAATAACATTAAAGTTATTTTTCAAAGAACACATCCTAATTAGTTTCTTAAAAGTTTTTAATCCTGAATACGTTTTTGATGGCATAAATTTTTGTTCAGCACAGTTCTATTATCTTGAAAATTAAGTTTTTAAATACATGAAAGTTTTTTTTTCGAGCACAATTCTGATATTATCTTGAAAATTTAGCTTGTAATGAAATAAATAGTTTTTTTTCAAGAGCAATTCTGATATTATCCTGAAAATTTACCTTATAATGAAATAAATAGTTTTATTCAAGAATAATTCTGATATAATCCTGAAAATTAAGAAAGCAACGCATAATGGTGGATATACTAAAGAAAAAAATTAATATAAGAAATAAGTAAAGAATTTTAATTTTAAATAAGCAGTAAATAAATCCTGAATATGTCATAAAAAAGGTGAATACATTTAAATTTTAATTGAAGATATTTGACAACACTGTGAAATAAAATTTTCCTTCTAAGATAATAAGCTTTTCTGACAGAAATTTAATAAATGGATAATTTTAAATCAGTCAAACATTTTTCCTTCTGAAGGAACCAGAAATAACAAACTTCCATTTTTAATTAATCCAGAATAAAAAAATAAGAAGATTGGGACAAATTTTGTCTGTTATCAAAATATTTATATTTAATTATCTTTCGTGCTCCTTATTCTGATCGATTGTCTTTATGTAGCTCACAATGAATCCAATGTTAACTTTGATACTTCAGAAAAAAATCTGTCTAAAAGATTATACTGGATTGTTTTATTAAAACAATACGAAACATTTATTGAATTTAATAACATTTTTTAGATAAGAGTTTTATTAGTTTATTAATTGAAATAAGTTTTTATTAAAAATAACAATGAAATAAAAAGAAAAAAAAAAGAGACTTTTTAGCATGTATTAAAATTTCCATCATTTGCGTCTAGACGAAATAATAAGAGAAGAATAGAGTAATAATTTCTAGAATAATAATTATTTTAAAACCATATAAAAACGGTTTTCAATCTGCTGTGTTATAAATGAGAAATAATTACTGACGCATTAAGATATGAAAAAAAAGTAGGGAAATGAGAAATAATATGGACGCTTAAAAGCAAGCAAGGACATTAAGGAAATTTTTATTTCCGAATTTAAAATAAACATTCGAAAACTAAGGAGAGTTTATTTTAATTAGGAAATGTCACAAAAATATATAAATAGCAGATTTATATCTTCGATTATACTTCATGTTGCACTATTGTTATTATTTCTTTACCCTTTTAAGATTGAAAACAAGTTTATCTCATTTTTCATTTCAACATTATTTATTGATTTTTCAATTTCAATTTTCTAGGAGTGATAGTTTAGAACAAAAATAATTGAAAAAGCATCAACTTTGCTTGTGAAATATTTTTCTCCTTTTGTATTATTTAGGGAATAACAATTAATACTTTTTCTAATAATTCAAATAAAAGATGAAATATTTTAGATTACTAATTTAGTATTTTCATTCCGAATAACTTTTAAAGAATAACAGAACATGAAATTGATTCGTATGACAATTACTACATATTCTAAAGCAAATAATTTTATCAATCATATCGCATCATGAAAATTTTTAATTTAGATAGTATTAATTTTCTTTACTGACTTTTAAGGACTGGTAACTCTGAAAAATATGAGCATAGCTTACGAAATATTTTTCTTATATTCTTTTCCTCACTATTGAAGAAAAAAATGTAAAATATTTTAGAGGGCAACTAATTTTGTATTTCCATTTCGGATAACTATATGAATTTATAAAAAATTTACAAAAGATATTGAATATAATAATTTAAGAATAAATTAAAGTGAAATCTATTCGAAAGACAAAAAAAAATATATTACAAATCAAAGCAAGTCAAATAATCTGATAATTTGATGGAAGTTTTCTCCTCATAGTTCAAAATTTCAAAATTTTCCTGAGGCTAAAAATGATTTCTAAGCTTTTTGATTAAACAGTTCCAAAAAAATTTGATCAATCATTTTTTAAGTAATGGATTAAAAAATATTTTATTTCCAATTTAGTCATAATGGTCACGTAAAATGTTTCAAATACAAGTAATTAATTATATAATTTAATTAATTTCTTCAGTTCCACTAGGCAATGGAAATAAAAATGTAAATAATCATAAAAGATAATCATAAAAAAGTTACAAAATTTGACATACAATATGATAATTGCATAAATCACAATTATGGTATGTATATATAATTACAAAATCACAATCATGATACGTGCAATTTGATATTACCTGGTTTAAGCCCTCTAGTTAGGAAGGAATTTTTTTTGAATAAATCTGTTTTAGAATCAAATCGTAGAAATAATACTATTTTAACTAATAAATCATAATCGAATTAATATACCATGAAACAAAATTTTTTTATGAACATTAAATTAAATAATTTTTGAATAGTATCAGATCTAATAATTTTTCAATAACAAGAGATTTCATAAATTAGTAACATGAAATTTATTAAATTAATGGCACACTATTAATTTAATAAATTTGATAACATGAAATGAAAATTTATCTGCTGACCCAAAATTAATAAAACATCGAGATTTTATTTGCATTAACAAAACTGTAAAAAAAAGAACGATTATACCAACGAAAATCTGCAATTGAATTCTTTTTGGAACATACGATAGAATAGTAGGATTTAACAACAGATAGGATTTGCGTAGTGGAAATTGACTATGAATGATTTTTCTGAAAATGATATTGTAAACTGGATGAAAATTCCCTCTGATAATTGATCTCCTGAAAATATTAACATTAAAAATAATTAATCTTCCTCGCAAATATTTAAAATAGGAAACTTACTATTTCATTAATTAAATTATATCATCAGTCAGAAACCGAAATAGATACTGCATTTTAAGGTATAGCTGTTATTGTGACTTAATAAAGAAAAATGTTACATATAAGCTAAAATATTATTAATTTTAGCTTATATGTAACATACATTTATGAATAAAATAAATTGAAACAGAGATTAAAATAACACATTATTGATTGTAAATTGATTGTAATTGAGTATTTAAAATTTGACTCATTTTAACATGAACACTATTTTTGATACTATCAGAACTCCTAAAAGTTTATGCAAGCAGTCATCAGATTGCGAAAAAAAATCTAAATTCCTGTTAATAAAAATTATTTATATAAAAGGGATTAAATTTAAAAAAAAAGAAAATTAATTCAGTGACCTTTCTGAAGAATAGAAATTGAAAGCCTAATCGTTATTCTTTCAATTAAAAAAAATAAAGTTTCAGAGACACGACACGACATATTTATACGCCAACAATAATGAAGAAAAAGGACTATTTCACAATCCTGTCTGTACAGTAGAAAAGTACTAAAGCTCACTATTTTATTTCCGTAGTCAGAATTACTCTTACTCAGTTTAGTGCTATTTCTCACTAGAGACTATAAACATGCCTCTTCGGTTTCTCTTGCTGTCTTATTTCTATTTCTTTTATAGGAAAACAGATATTTTTAGGAGTCACATGAAAGACATTCTTCAACTTTCACGGTTTATAACAAGAATCAGATACAACGACTTATTTACAATATATCATCAAAAAATAACGTTACATATACAAAAGGTATACATTTATAGCGAGTTATGATTAAGTGAATTTCCTCTATCACATTTTGTAAAAGTTGAAACGGAAATATCGATAAACTTTTATATATTATTTCAAAAGAGAATTCTGAATTATTATAGATAATTCTCTTAGAATAATACGTAATCAAAAGCACTATTAAAAATTTTCAATATGTTATTTTAAATTATTTTGATATATATTACATTGATTTTAGCATCAACAATTTATTCTAATATAAAAAATTCCATGAAAAATGAAGAAGTCAATTTCAAAACAAAATAAAGGAAAGAAATTATTTTTTCCCTTTTTGCATCATTGATGTTAAAAATGTTTTACGAATGAAAAACAGGAAAAAGAAGTTTATTTATGTTTTTCAAAATCTGTAATTATGTTTTTATTTCTGCAGTTTATATGTTAGTAATTTCCTTTAAATGCATCGATTAAAGCAGTTTTTTCTTTATTAAAAAGTTTGAAAACATTATTTATGTAGATAAACTCTTAAAAAAGATACATTTCATTTTGAGGATATGTAGAACTCTACTCTTTTTACAGTGTACTGGGGAAACTAATATAAGTTTTAGATAATTATATCACTTTATGGAAAAATATCTAAAATACTTAGAAATTAATTTTTAAATATTCAAAATTACATATTTTTGTTAAAATTTGTTATTATTTAATGTTTGCTATAATGTTTAAATAAGAATGGTAGTCATTTATTTGGTTATCATGATGAATTATTAAGAACAATTCTCTGATTAAAAAGTAATCAAAAGCACTTTTAAAAATTATTCAATATGTTATTTAAAGTTAATTTGATATTTATTGTATTGATTTTAGCACAAACAATTTATTCTAATGTAAAAAATTCCATGAAAAATGAAGAAGTCAATTTCAAAACAAAATAAAGGAAGGAGAATATTTCTTTCCCTTTTGACATCCTTAAAGTTAAAAATGTTTTATGAATGAAAAACAGGAAAAAGAAGGCATCCTTATCATGATTATTAGAACATTTTTCTTGTGGCGTGTTGTCAGGTTGTTATTTTCTATCGGAAAGAATCTATAGTTCCTTTTGTTACTTTATTTCTTTTCTGAATAGTTTTCACCAGTCCTTCTTGTTTGATGTTATCGTAAGTGATTTATTTCTCATCCTGGCAGGGAAATGGGAAATGCAGTTGAAAAGTAACGAAAAAGGCATACGTCGCATTTTCTTGAAATTTTGTAGAAGAAAAATAAATAATAAAAATAAATAAATTCTTAAAATGCATTTCTGGTCAGAATTTAACAAATATTAAAAATATAATAGAAAAAAGTTGGCATTTTAAATAAATTAATCGGCTTTAAGGGATAAAAAGAGAAAAAAACAGAAAAATAAGAAAGTAGTATTCATCCCATAAATTATATATTTCTATAATTTTAACATCATTTGTAACAATAAAAGAATGTAGAATAATTTGTTGATATTTAAAATATTTAAATTTATATTTGATATTTAAAATATTTAA
>JAOUZG010019159.1:24987367-25074882 GCA_026289955.1 Argiope argentata | reverse complement strand
TGATATTTAAAATATTTAAATTTATATTTGATATTTAAAATATTTAATATTATTTGTTGATTTTTGTAATATTTAAAATTTTTATAAAAATAAAGCCAATTTTAAAATTAAATATGTTTGTAATTATTTAAAGCTGCGAAGTGTGCTAAACGTAGCATCTATTTTAAAGCATAATTTGCTATGAAATTTATTGATTAAAGATGATTTGATTAAAATTTTAAAGTGAAAAAAAGATTGAAATTTTAAATATCTTAGATAAAAAATGTAACATACGTATTGAAATAAATTAAACACGCAACAAAAAATTGATTTATGAATTTAATTAAAATTATTTTTATTAAACAATAAATTAAGGATTTTAGGAAAATTTAAATTCAACTGAAGTTAATGATTTAAATTAAGATGGTTTCATGAATTAGATTAAAATTATTCTTTTAGATATAGTAAAGTTGATAATTTTAAGTGAACATTAATGAAGTTAATGAATTAAATTATATTGGTTTAGTGAATAAAATTAAAATTAGTTTTAAGACAATGAAATTATTGAACATTTTACCTGAAGATACTTTTCCCACAAATCTAGGCCAGAAGAAAAGAAAGGAAATGTTTCTTGTTTTCGGGCAGCAAGATATTCTGAAACATCTATTAAACAAAAGAAAGGTGAACAGAATATTTTGAAATATTATAAAAAAAGAAATTTAGTCTCAGTAACTGAAAACATTGAAATGGAAAATACAAAACTTCCTTCCAGAAAATACATTTCACCCGTTTTCCGTAAACGCCATTTCTGCAGATTGCATATAAATCCTTTTCCTGAAATAGAAATAATTCTAGGGATTTCACATATGTTTCTGAATCCCAAAGTGTTTCCTTGATGCAGTGACATAAACAGTGGAAGGGCGTTCACTTGTTGCATTTGTAGAAAATGAATGTTGTGTGAAAATCAATCGCACGAGAGTGATACAAAATTCACGAATGTTTCATCGCGTACTTTTGAAATGAAATTTTTGAAACATGTTAGTTTATCAATATTTAGTATTAGGACAAATTGTAAATTAAGGAAGTCAAAAAATCTAAAGAATTCTTATTGAATAATAATAATAATAATAATAATTTGTGAATTTATGTACAAATTCAGGGCATTTCGTGAAAGAAGCATTACAAGCAGAATAATGCATTTATTATTATAAATGTCTTTTCACACGCACACACGCACACACACACACACGCACGCACGCACGCACGCACGCACGCACACACACACACACACACACACACACACATCAAAGAAATGCTCTTAATATCTAGGTCCCGTAATTAATATATTTACAAAGGCGTAATTACGAATGGCGAGACTTTCCTAAGTCTATCTAAAAACGATTGATTAATTTCTCTGATGAATTCAAGAATTATAATAAACAAAGTGCTCGCTGTATCTAAAAGAATGAAAAATGAAACATCTTTTAAATTAGATAAAGAATAATAATAAAAATCCAAGAATAAAAAGAAATATGGAGGGAAAACTTTTAAGCACTGTTATTAATAGATAAACGGATTATTTGAGAACTTTCTGACTAAAATATGTGGGCGTTATATTTTATGCTTATTAGCAAATTTTCTTCAATTCCTTCTTGAAAATTTTCATTTTGTTTTTCTGTAATCATAGTCAATGGTACTATTTGCTTTAAATTTAAAAACTTCCTTATAGTTGAAAAACATTAGTTATTATTAAGAAATTTACCTATTTAATTATTATTTAAATCTCAATATTTAATTTACCAATTGAATTAGTATTTAAATTTCAATATTTAATTTACCAATTGAAATAGTATTTAAAGTATATTACTCATACTTTTCTAAATTATTCTCTTTTAGAAATAGTGTAAGTTATTTTCTAATCAATTTAAATTTTAATATTTAATTAGTATTTAATGTATATTAATTATAATATCCCAAATTATTCTGTTTTCAAAAAAATACATCTGAAATTCACAGAGCTAAAGATTTGCATACTTGGTATAATTATTTCAGAAATAATATTTAAGATTGCATCAATATTATCTCATTTAAGTGAGTACTTAAAATATTAAAATAAGATCATATTTTAAAGATTTGATAAAGATAGAATCAGGAAAAATTGCTTGAAGCTTCGAAAAAATAATTATTTTTTCCGTTGACAGTAAGTTTTTTTTTGTAATATGGTTTCAAGTCATATGATTTGATATATAAAGAAATACAAATAATTAGACTGCAAAGAATATGGAAAAAAACTTGAACTGTGATGAAAAGGACAAAATTTATCCTTATAAAAGTCTTTTTTTAATTTTTTGTAAAATATAGCTCGTTTGAGTAAATATTTTATTATATTCCGAAGAAAACAAGAAATAAATTTTGCGAATAAAAACATTTTCAAAGTAAGTAATTTTTTTTTCAACTTCGGAGCTGAGGTTTAAATTATTTAAGAATAAAAATTCTAATTTTACCCTAATTGCAGAGTTAATATGCACAATAATCAGTAACAATTTGATTTCCTTTATTAAAAGAAAATTATGATTTTCATTTTACTGATTAAAGAAATATGAATTTATTTTGAAAATCATGATGCCTATGGAATAAAAAAATGAGAGAAAAAACCCAGACAGGTTTAATATAATCAGAAAGTATGATTAATTGAAGTTATAACTTTTATATGAGCGCTTAGTCTATTTCAAATTTACTCCCTCAGTAAGCAAATATTTTTATTCAATTTAAGAGGATTCAAATGATTACAAAACGCTATACGTTATGTTCTTTTTTTTTAAATTGGATACTACAAGTAAATTGCGGCTCGTGAAAAATCAAATTATAGAATGTGACTTGCATGACCAAAAAAGATGGCTGAAATAGGTTTTAGAGCTCAGATCATTTTGTCAAAGGAATAAATTTCATTAAGAAAATAATATAAACATGTTTTAATGAATTTCTTTGTAACTTAATGCGAATTATCTTAACTTTCTATAAAATTTTTAATTAAAAATTAACAAAAATAATATAGTTCTTCCTACATATCGTTACAATTCATCAATCAGCTTTTTATTAATAAAAATTCTATTTGAATCTAATTTTTTCTACTTTTAGTAATTTTATAGAACTATTTTTAATTTTATTATTTTCGCACTTTTTTATTTCAGGTGCTTACAAATAAGTTGTAATATAGTAAGTGAGTGCTGATGGCATCAAATATTTCATTGAATATACTTTTTCTGTACTTTTTAATAACTATAAATAAAATTTAAAATTTTCAAGGGCCTATTAAGACAGATGACTCAAATCTAAAACACCGGTTATGCCATGTGTTTCAATATTAAGCTGTGATGCTTTGGATTAGATGTTTGAATCTTCTCTGAACATATTAACATTAATAATATTATTATCATAAAATAGATTTATTTTAAGTAGACTTTTTTAGCACAAAGAAAATTCCTTTTATCTATATTTATTTAACTTGAATGAATTTCTTTTAAAAAAAGTTCGACAGTCGCTTATAACAGTTCAAAGTTTCAGTAGATATATTATTATTTTTTAAAAAAGAAATTTGACATGTATCCATTTTTCAGTCATTTCTCGATTAAATAAAATAAAGGCGTAATTCTCTAACAATTTATATTTACAAAGAAACCAATTGTTTTAATTGCTGTGTAATCCAAACTCGATAAAAGTTCAATGAATAATTACTGTCCCCTTTACTCAATAATCGTACAAGAATGTTTACTTGAACGGTAACGAAACTTTTCAATCGTGAATAATCAGCAATTTCTCTTTCTTATAATTTTCCATTTTCTCTGTCATCAATTTGAAATTAAACGTTGCGCACACTTAGAAACTCGCAAATTATTATTTCATCCCTGAATTGGCAGCAAGATTCTGATTTCGCGCAACGTTTGTCTTTAACATCAAAGGGAATCCGAGGGGGTTTTAGAAGCTTTGTGAAGCAGAACCACTTCACAGCAGTTAACCTGAACTCCCATGCCCACTTTGAGCCCGATCAAAACTATGCGGAACGAAACAGTTATTGTTGAAGATTCAACACGAAGTAATGCCCAAGATTAATCAGCATGAATCAATATTTGCTTTAAATCTTCAATATACAGCGGCAAGGATTAGAATTAATTATAAGTAAATATTTGAATCAGACTGGGAGCACAACAAATAAATTAATCGTAATCATTCCGTTTATTTGCTTCGAGAATTCCATTTCATTGTGAGGTAGTATTAAATTTAGCAACGCGAATTGAGGAGGAAAAGGGAAAGAGAGAAATCAAGAGCGAATATGGTTCCAGTTTGTGTTCGAATAGGAAAAATTAATTATCTTTGTTTTATCTTAGAGAATCTGTGCGCTTTATCTGACGTAATCTGGGGATTTAATTAAGTGTATCATTGAATATTTTTCAAGTTTATACTATGTATCGAAACATTTACAAAACATTGCATGAAAGATAAATGAAATGTTTCTGAGAAATTTCATTTGAAGAAGTATAGAAATATTACATTGGTTTGCAGAAGTATAGAAATATTACAGTGTTAAAAATATATCCACTTTTTACTTTTTCGCACAATAAGTATATAAAAATATGCAGTTGTGCTCAAATAAATTAAAACTATTTTGATGAATCTTTATATTTTATACCTCTTTGAAAAAGTTTTTCAGATTATGTCTTTCTATCTATAACTGCAGATATTAAAATTATAATCGCTCTTCTGAACTCGTAAATAAATCCTGTTTGTCACAGGACTTGGTCCATTCCCTTCTTTTCTTCACCTTTTTCACTTATCAGAAGATGACTACTGCTATTGTGGAGAAGTTGAATTTCCCATTCACTTTGAGACATCCATTCCTTATGGCACCTTCGAAAACCCTCTTTGCTCAAAAGTCTTTTGAATAGAGAGTTCTTATAAATTCATGTTCCAAAACGAGGTACACAAACATGATGAGATTCCTAATTGAACATGGAGAACTGTTGGAGTGAGATTAACCTTATAAATTTTTTGGGTTATCATTTAGTAAACCTCGCATTTTATTCATAATATATCCTTTAACCATCTGAAGTAACTAATTTTTATTAATCCTTTATATTTTCATCTATATTGTACATTAGCATGTTCATGCATCATTTTTATTGTACTCCAGATATTCTCAATTCTATTTTCTATCATTTATTGTTATGTTTTAAGTTTTCGTTTATTGTCATTTGTTTGTTTCTTTCAAATTGATTGCTATGTAATTTTTTTTATTTTTATTGAAGTCTATATACATCTATAACAAACCGGAAAGGGGCCATTATAGCCCTAGAAACGGAGGTGTGGTGTTAATTGTCTATGATTGCGATAACTCAAAAACACATAGAGTTACATGTATAAAATTTGACTCTTTCACTGAATTAGGTTTCTTACACCAAATATTTTGAGCGAAATCAACTCATAGTAAGTCTAACTGTTTAATTATGTTTACTAGATAATTAGATAATTATAAAACGAAGAGAAATATATAGATAAAGTTTTTGCACACATATTTTGAATCTAAAGCCTAGATATTTATCAAATTTGGAACCAAATCTGGCAAGGAATTGGTCATCTGTCAGTCTGTATTTTCAAAAAGCGTGTAAATGAGATAACTTAAAAAAACTATTACTTAAATATGTCAAATTTGCAATGCAATTTTGCGATTACAATCACATTTCTGAGCCAAATTCTGGTTTTTATTTGTTTGGGAAAATGAAGCCAGAAAGCACATCTGACATTCCATTGTATTAGTCATGTTCTAGCAATTAATCTCCAAAGATCGCAAAATAACAATATAATTTGTAAAATTTTTTACCAATGACATGTGGTTAATAATACCCAAATGCATGAGTGAATATATGAACACGTTTTTTTTTCGGTGGGGGAAGGGTGGAATTTCCTTTGGGGGATGAGACCTTTTCCCGCATTAGCAGAGTACGTAATTCACACACGATTTATATGCATGCAAGATTCTAACAGCATTTGTGGAAGAAAATCCAAGAAGAACCTAATTGAAAGTGGAATTGTGGATTTTGCTTCATTATTTTAAAAGGCTTTGAGATTTTCTTGATAAAATTTTGAGCACATCAGAAAAAATATCTGATATAAAATGGTTATTCTTTATTTGTCCCTGATTAAAAAAACAATATAAATAGGGTCATGTTATAAAGATAAACATATCGGCTCAATACGTAGTATTTCTATTTTTGTCGATCAATGGGGTTAATGGACCAAAATTTCACAATTGAATGTGTATGTGGTATGAGTCACGAAATTTAGCTATCCAATGGTGAAGCGTTTTTACACTTATTAATGAGTGTGACTGATCAGTGTGGTATTAATGAGTGTGACTGATCAGTGGGTTATTAATGAGTGTGACTGATCAGTTCATGACAAGTCAGTTAGGCTCATATATTTCTGATCAAAATAAATTATGTATTATTGTTGTGAAACTGCACCAAATAACATATACTTGATCCCACACACATTCTCTCCTCATTAATTTGAAAATTTATTAATTATTAATATCTTTAGAAATCTATTATGCTATTTATAATAAAAATGATATTTCTTGTTAATTTATAAAGGTACAAAACAAACACTTCTACCGATTAATAAATAATTACTTCTTTTACCACAAAATGTGGTTTCAAAACTCAAGTTCCTGTATTAATTAAAAAAATCAGAAAAGTATTTAAGAACGAGTTCGAAAACTTCAAATACTATTTTCATTGCTCCTGCCGGTTTTCTGATACGTCTTTTCCTTGAACTGGGAGTCTTAGTTTCGAGGCCCGGTTCGGGCATGATTGTTCCTCATCTGTTCTATATGTGAGATGTGTGAATGTGTCCCCCTGTAAAATAGGGCTGCTCAAGTCACTTTGTTGCTTGAATATCTAAGACGCAATCTTGACTCTAGTTGGCGCTACCTACAATAAAAAGACGCGACAGAGACCTTTTCCATGGCAAGTGTCTTAAGAAATAAAAACAACTAATCTCACTAGTTTTTATTTCATATGAAAGATTAAGAGACATAGATATAATTGTGAATGGTCATGCCTTACCAGTCAGTCCAAGTTTTTGAGAAGAACCTCTAATAATTATTAATTTATGTATTTTATAATTATGATTCTATATTCTTTTTTTGTTTAAGAAAGATTTAAAAGAGCTGATGAGTCTTAAACTTAATTTTTATTCCCTATTAAAGATTATTATCCCAAAGATTATTATAAGTACTCAATGATCACTTATTAGTCACAAATTTAAATTTTTGAGATGTTGGAAAATTAAACGTGCAAAGTAATCTGAAATAAAATTTGGCTAATTTCTCAGTTTTATTAGACTATCAATCTTAAAACTTCGCAAGTATAAATAAACAATCAGAATGCTGTACGCTTATTGTATAAGTTTAGTTTAAAATTGCCCTTTTCGTTGTGATAGAATAAAGTTTTTCAAAACTACTTGGCATGATTTAATTAATATAATTAATATGGTGGATGGAAAACTGGTCACCGAAAGCATCTGTTTATTGTTATTATGAAACAAAATTTAAAGCACAGAAGAAAAATTTATGTTAGTTCTTATCAATTATTTCGAAAAGACAGAAACTCGAATTTTGTAATATATTTATAGCATGATCATACAAGCAAACATGACTAAACTCAAATAATAAATTTTATTTTTTATTCTTTAACAAATTTGTATATATTTGCTATTTTTCTTTTATCAATCTCAAAGCAAATGCTGCTGTTGAGATTTATGTACTTTTTAATCTCGCAAACAGTTATTTGTTAGCGGTTTAAGCCGAGTGAGTGGCTCTCTCTAGTTTCAGCAGCGACAACTAGGGCCAAGAGAATGACTTAGTTACTTCATACATCACAACCTTTTTTCACAGGGGTGCAGATTCACACATCTCACAGATAGAACAAAGAAGAATAATAGCCATACTCGAACCGGGACACGAACTCAGGATGCCCGAATCATAGAGAAGACGCACTATCCGTTTGCCAGAACGCTGACTTCTAAATACTACTGGTATAATTAAAATTGTTCCAGTTTTTAATGGTGATGCTGATTAATTTATAATCTTTCACATGCTTTCTTTACTTTTGGGGCTCAAATTTATAACCAAAACTCATTTGAATATTATTCAGATTAATTAATTAATTCACCAATTTTCTGAATTTTTAGACATATAAAAGATGAAAAACAGTTATTTCACCATTCGTTAGCATTTTCAAATTAATGCATTTTATTTTATATAAATGATTACTTGCTTCATTTTATAGATAAATTAAAAATTTATATACATTATTTTTATAAAATTTATATGACACAAATTTGTGATTGAAACATTATTTTTCAGTGACCTACAATGTTGAGAAGCTTTTGAGTTCAAGATCCTGTTTCTTTTCAGAAAAATGTAAAATTATAAGGCTTTCATAAAATAATTATTTCAAAACATAATCATATGTTGGAACAATTTTGAAACTTCCTTGGCATTTCGATTAAGTCATACTTGTGGTTTTAATGTTGCTTCTGTTTGCTTCTTATTGATTATTTTTGCATACATAAACACAAAATATTTATCTTATTGAAAACTTAAAACATTTATTTTTGCATAATGTATAAGATGCCTTAGTGTTTTTTTTTCATGTTTTTAATAAATTTCAGAGTTTTCCTTATTTATAATCCGAGGAATTTTCTTCAAAATTACAGAATCACTGCGTATTATTGTCTGCCTCGGAATACTAAACAACGTCTGTTTTTTCTATTTTCTGAGTATCAATACCATAACTTGTTATGGCAAAGATTCTTTCTTTGTTATACAACTAAAATAAATCAAGACGAGTGATATAGAAGTTGGGGCCCTTTGTGCGGTAAATGCTTTTAAGTATATGTGGATGGAAATTTTTCTTTCAGAAATTAAAAAAAAGATAAGATTTTAAAAAGAAGTCATTCTTTTAAAATTTAAAGCCAAGTATTCACAAACTTTCTTATAATTTAGATTATCAATTAGACTTTCTGGTATCCAAAGTTACGTTGAATTTTTCATTCATCTACACTATTTTTCTAAAAATTATTTTCTGACTTGTTTCTTAAAAATATTGTGAAATTTCATTATTTATTTGACAAAATTTTTTAAAAAATGAAGCTATATAATTATGAAACATTGCCGTTTGCAGCATTTCTTTAGCATCAAATTTTTCTAGATAAGAAAAATGAGTTCATTACATGTATTCTGCTTTACAATAAATATACGTTACAAACAAATATATTTTCTAATAAAGTAGAACACTTATTTGTATTAAAGCTGAAAAATTATCTATTTTAAAGCATTGAAATCTGTCTTCGTGTGCTCTCTGATCTGAAAAGTGTGAAATTTATTTTGTAAATAGATTGCTCAATAGATAATTAATGAATTGTTATCTACTTATTTTCAAATAATAAAAAATGTATAAGCTTATTGATATTAGAGCATTTAAGATGCGTGGGTGGTAAGAAAAAAAAACCCACATTAGTTTGCTAAACCTTAAAAAATGGAACTACAAAGTAATCTTTATATTTTGATAAGTGCCAAAAGTTGAGGTGATTTAAAATAATTTTATAAAATCTCATATATACCAGATAATAACTTTCTATATACCACCTCTCTTATTATATAGCTAAGTTGTTTACTATATAGCTCAATGCAAACAAAAAATATTTCTCTTAGGTGAAAATTTGCTTCGTTATTTGTAGAGAATTATACAGGCTCTTAATCTAGGACATAGATAACAGCGCAGCGCTTAATCTATTCTTTTGATAAAAAATCACTAACTTAACCAAGAAATTATTCTAATAATCCTTATCTTCTGCCATTTTTCACATTCTTCAACGTTTTAATATCCGTTAATTCTACTTAGTAAAAGATAAATTTTAAAATTATTTTGATATGAATATGGTTTTTACATTTTTATGGGATGTCTTTTATTAGAAGTAGAAGCTGATTATAAAATCAATACTTTTACTTCGGCGTATAATAAAGATATTTAAACAAATTCTCAAGTTATTTAATAAAGAAAAGTAGGGAAATAAAAGTGGTTCTTGTATAAAATCTACTATACATAACGGTGGCATTAAAGTTAGGTTATAATGAAAATCATTAGAATTGTGTAAATATTTTGTGCCGTAAACCGAACTTTTAAACTTTTTTTCGATTTTTAGATGTAGAGTCATAATGGATCTTCCAAAAAAGAGTCAAAAACATTATTAGATTCTAATTGATCATCGAAAATTATTGTAATTAGAATAACTCTGTCAATTTTCTGTGCAATATTTAATAAGTCTCACATGTTATTTATAATATATCCTTAAACCTTCCCAAATATCTAGTTTTAGTAATTACCATGCTCATTCATTCAGTTTTATTGTACTGTTTATTGTCAGATCATTCATCCAGTATTGTATAGATATTTTTCATTCTAGTTTTTATCATTCATTGTTATGCTATATGTATTCATATTTGTATATTTCTTCCCAATTGATTGCAGTGTAATTTTCTTTCTTTATTTAATAAAGTTTGCCTTCATCTATACCAAACAGAAAAAAGTCACATGAGATTCAGAAACGGATATGTGGCGTGGCGTTAAGGGTGAATTGTTTCAAACGTTTCTTTTCAAATGGATATAATAAAATTTTGTAATGATTTATTCATTACATTGATATATGAGTAGACAGAAGTGATCCTTTACTATCAACACGCTTGTATATGCTTCGGAGTCTATGTGTTTAATTGATCTCTCTTCTTTTCATATTTTTACATAATGCTTTTATGTATAATTAAGCTCTTTCTTGTGAAAGATAGTGAATTGACCTTGACATGAAGTTTGCTTGGAAAGAACCTTCCAACTTTCATTAGAGAAGAAGGGGATATTACTTGTAAAGTCCGCCAACTTTGGAAACCCCTTCTAAAATCACTTAGCAACCTTTTTTTATGTAGGTTACACAGGAACGTGGAGGGAAAAAAGGATTAAATGTAGAAAGAAATCAACCAGAACCAAAATTTTGGAACTTTAACTGGATGTGATCACTGTCTCTGCCGCTCACATAAAAGAAACCCCATGTCTTACATTACTATAAAGTCATTACTCAAACGGAATGGAAACCCAACTACTCCATACGAAAGTCAATGGTCATTGCGGCGAAAAGCGTGGACTGAAAGGGAAAATTTGCTATCCAAGTTATCACTTCAATTTATTATCAAGTAAGAACATGGTGTTGGTTTGGTTTGAAGTTTTTGAAGCCTCAAAATACGTAGGCATTGGAGATTTATCGTTTTTGAGGCATTAATTTTTCGTATTTAGAGTTATTAGAAAATAAAGCAGAATGCTATCACATTTGGTGATTTACCTCCAAAAAATCATTGAAAAATAGAAACAATTCTTTTAATTCAAGAATTTAAGCAAAGCTGTTATATTTTTTGTTGCCAAAATGTTTTTATCAGGTGTAAAGCATGATGATGTATTGATTTTAGGTTTTGAATATAAATGCATAGAAAATTTGCAATTTATTGCTTTTGGGGCATTAATTTTCAGCTTTTATGTTTATTAAAAATAGTAAAGATGGTTGTCACATTTGGCGACTTATCACCAACAGAAAGTTAAAACATGGCCCCAATGTCTGCCTTGTATACTTTCCTGGTCTTACCCTTATTATAGTAATTTATTATTAGAATACTTTAATTATAGTTTGATATAATTTAGAAATAATAACATACAATTTTAAACAGTGGAACAGTTTTCTCATAACTTTCTAGCATATGCTCTAATAAAGATGTAATTCCAGTTAAAGTCTTGCATGACATTCATATATAATAGTTGCAAAATATTAACCTTTGGCGTGAATTTTGAATTTTTGTTGAATCTATCGTACGATCTTTGTTAATTTTTTTAGTGATTAATATCTGGTGCTCTGTAAAAAGTATCTAATAATCGAATTTGGATTTCAGAGTCTTTCGTCCTAACTGATTGAAACAAAAATTTGACAAAATACTATATTTAAAGTTTCAAATGCACGTACGAAATTTGATACATTTAAGTCATTGTATTTGTGAGTTGTGTTTACAGGTTTCAGAAAGTACAGACCGACAGACAATCAACTTTTTATTGAATTTAACTCACAGTTTGGTAGGCCTCTATACTAAAAATAAATAAATGCAGGTATAGAATTTTATCTATCTAGCTCTCATCGTTTTGTAGTTATCGAAATAAGATATTTGAGGTGCAGGAGAGACAGACTCCCTCATTATGGATTTTACGGAAAATTGGATTCAAATCTACAAATTCGGTTGTAAGCCATATAACAAATTTCACCCGCCAAGTTCAAATCATTTTTGATTCATATTTCTTATAGAAAGTCCGACGGACAGACATTTTCGAAAAATGTATTTTTTGAACTCAAGGAGGTGGACTTGAAAAAATTCTTCAAAATCTCGAATTTTCTGATGATTACTAAAATATATTTTCTCTATACTTCATATATTTCTCTATGCTTAATATATTTCTCTGTACTTCATATATTTCTCTATGCTTCATATAATTCTCTCATATGCGAGAAAGTAAAAAGCCTTTAGCTTTATATTTAGGTTTCACAAAATAAATCTGTCTCGAAATTTATTTCTATTTACATTTTCAGGTTATGTTTCATAAGTTAACAACAACTCTGAAATGATTTCTTTTTAATTATCATAAAACAATTTTTGCATCAATAAAGGGACAGTTTCAAAGTATTCTCGCCATAAATTCATGGACTACATAAATAAATCACTTCTACTTACTTTAAAAGGAATAGAAATAAGCATTCAGACAGATTGAAGTGGCATGTTTATGGTCCCCAGGGAGCAATAGCACTAAATTCAAAAAGAGTATTTGAAACTGCTGATACGAAATAACGGAATGCCCCTCGATAATTTTTTATCGATTGCATAGGAACTGTACTTTTCAATGAGTATTGGCAATCTATAAAATACATTGCTGTGAATTATTTGAGCATTATTTCCAATAATTTTGATAAATAGTTAATGATTTTTCTCAATCTGTAGGATGCAATCAGATGAAAGGGAGATTGCAGGTAGAAATATTTTAAAGGTAGGTAGTCTAGAAGATATTTTAACTAAAATTCAAATATTACATGATACCTGCGCAAGATTATCTATGACAGTTATGATTTGACCTTAATAGTTTGTCTGTTCTACACACTTAGTTTGACAGTGAATGGTTTTATTTGCAGAAACTTCTTTGCTTCTATAGGACCATTTTTACTTGGTATTTTTACTTTCTTGTCATGGCTGGGATAGCCTAGTTAGTAGAGTAATGGATTCGTATCCCTCGGGCTAGGAGTTCGAATTCTGTAGCCGAAGACTCATCTTGTGTGTGTGTGTGTGTGTGTGGTGGCTGGCGTGGGTGAATCTGTGTTGATCACAAAGTCTTACATGTCGAGAGTAATACTACTAGGAGGGGGAGTACTAGGGCAAAGGCGATCGTTCTCTGTTCTAGATCTAAATTACGATCTGGAGGATGAATAAATAAGGTCGACCCCGTAAAATGGGTTTGTGACAGGTGTGTTTAGCTAGCTCGTACTCTTGGCTCTAGTTGGTGCTACCGAAAAAAAAGACTCTCATTTGGATTAAATTGTTGTAAGATCTGTCTTCGGACTTGTTAAGTGCCATAAGTAACAACAATAACTCTCTTGTCATAGATGACTATAAACTCTGTGAAAATCTACTATTCTTTGATTTATCCATACAAACTAAATTTTTTTACTATAACGGCAAAATTGTTCAGAAGTTGATTTAGGAATATTTTCGATTACAAGTCAATAATACCCCTCATTTCTATATATAAATGATGTCTGCAGAAACCATATTCTTTAGAGAAGGAAAACCTGTTGCATTATGAGGCTTTTTTGACTAGTCAATGCTATTTACTTTTGTATATGGGTGTAACTACTATATTTGTGAAACAGGTGTTAATACTTGAAAAATACATAAGAAAATTTGAGCTATGACTGAGATATTTTTTAAAGAAAAATTGAGTTAGGACAAAAATTGAGGATTTATTTTTATTACATATCGGAATTTTGTTTCTCCACTTTCGCTCACCTGCAAGTATGCGCTTAAACAGTTATTTTCTGAATTTTTATAAATTTAAATTTAAAAAAGTCATGATCTTTAAAGTTAAAACATAAGTTGATAGTTCTAGGTAAAATTGCCTATTGAGGACTAAAACTTAAAAATAAAAATCTATTTTATTTTATTAATAGAAGAACTCTATTTTTACAGTAAGGATGATCGCAAGAGAGATTTTAATTTTTCTTCATATGACCTTTTCGCATTTTCTATTAAAAAAGAAATGTACAATTATTGAAATAAAAATATAAATAAAAAATCTTTCTATTTCTCACTAGGAATTTTTAAGCCGATTTTGTCAGAACCTAAAACAAGTAAAGTAACAGAAATCTAATTAAATAGCTAGTGAAAACAACCAAAAATAACAGAAACATAGAACGAAATAAAAGCTTTGAGGTTAAATATAAATCCTAAGTACAAATAACATATACTAAAATGTCATTTTATTGTAAGTGTTTACATAGAACCTCATCAAATGTATTCGCCTGACATTCTGACACACATTAAAAATATATTGCAAAAAGTAATTTAAAGAAAACGGAAAAATAATTGAAACCATATGACTCAAGCATTCTTGATAGTCTTAAAAATGGAGTACTACAGATGAACATCCAAATCATCGTTAACAATTTTTGAAGCATCACATAAATTTATACCTTTTAATCACTTACAGGATAAATAATTTTGAATAATGTTTTTTCCTAGTTATTTTCGCACATTATCCGTGCCTAGATATAACTATGCCCTAACCTAAAATCTAATTTTACTTAAAATCAATTAAGCATATTCCCTAGCGAATTTCAATCAGAACGTTAATCACCGTTGTACTTAAAGGAATACAACCTAAAGTGTACATTATCACTTAGTTAACTTCGATCAAAAGAACGCTTATTGGCCTATAAAAGAAAGATTTTTACAGCTCTGTACGCTACCATAGCTTGCTCGCCAGAGATAATTTTAAAATTTAGTTAACTAAGAGAATGGCAAAGGAAATTTAACTCATATTTTGCACTCTAATTTTCCCCCCACTGCTGAGAAGTCTCATTTTGTTGTTTAATCTTGCAGTTTGCGGTGCTGCTTGCCATTACTCGTAACGAGTTTCCGCAGTTATGGAAAGAGATTGCTTTTCCCCAGCTATCCATTTGCATAATTAATTGACGGGTTTAATACATTCTAATCACCACTCTTCCAAATGGTTTCCCTTTTTGAGGAAATGTCTGAAATTCGCAATTTTGCAGTTAACGCCTCGCCTGATTGCCTAGGGAATAGAATTTAGCATTTCTGGAATGAAATTAGTTTGTGCCTCATTAAAATTCTTCCCCTGGATATGTCATCCCTATTAGTCCAAGATATTGTATGATGTGTCCATGATTTTGCCAGATATTCTGAATGCTGGATGATTGTTGTAATATTATTGTTTGATATTTTGTATTAATAGGCAAAGGATATTCAATAAATGATTTGGTAGAAAATATATTAAAATAGTTTGATTTGGTAAACATGTTTAGATAAATTGCTGTATGGGAAAATAATATTGATGAGATTATTTTCTTGAACACTTAGAAATCTCTGTCTACCACTAAGTATCACACGCGGCTGGCAGAAGTAGACACATTTCATAAATACGTCACATACATAATAGCTATTCACATTCGCTTGCACAGTCCCTTTTTAGAATAGGGCACATTTAAACATACACTGAAGTGACAAAAGTCATGGGATAGCAATATGCAAATATACAGATGGCAGTAGTATCGCAGCAAAAAAGTATAAATGCGCAGTTCGTTTTCCAGAGTCATTTTTCATTTGTGTTCAAGTTATTCATGTGAACAGGGTTTTCGTGATTTATGGAGGAACGACGAGAATTAACAGACTTTGAACGTGGAATGTTAGTTGGAGCTAAACGCATGGGTCATTACATTGCGGATATCGTTAGTGAATTCAACATTCCGAGATCCACAGTATCAAGATTGTGCCTAGAGTATGGAATTTCAGGCATCCCATCCCATCATGGACAGCGTAGTGGGCGACCACCTGCACTTAACGACCGAGACCGCCGACGTCTGTGTAGAATGGTCATTGTTAATAGACACGCAAATAATCGTAAAATAACTGCAGGGATCAATGTGGGGCGTACGAGGGACGTGTCCGATAGGACTGTGTGGCGAAATTTGTCTTCCTTGGGCTATGGCAGCAGAAGACCGACTCGAGTGCCTTTACTGACATAACACCTCTCCATGCCCCTGCGACTATGATCTTCGTGATCATTTAAACAGTTTAGCGGACATGGAGAAGCCTTTACTGACAGCACGACATCGTCTGAAGCGACTCTCCCGGGCACGTGAGCATATCGACTGGTCCCTAGACCAGTGGGAAACCGTGACGTGGTCAGATGAGTCACAATTTCAGTTGTTACGAGCTGATGGTAGAGTTCGATTGTGGCGCAGACCCCACGAAGCCATGGACCCAAACTGTCAGCAAGGCACTGTTCAAGCTGGTGGTGCCTGCATAACGGTGTGGGCTGTTTTTACATGGCATGGACTAGGTCCTCTGGTGCAACTGAACCGATCATTGACTGGAAACGGTTATGTTCAGCTGCTTGCAGATCACTTGCAGCAATTGATGGACTTCACGTACCTACACAACGATGGGATTTTTATGGATGACAATGCGCCATGTTACCGGGCCAGAACTGTTCGCGATTGATTTGAAGAACATTCCGGACAATTCCAGCGCCCGATATGAATTCCATCGAGCATTTATGGGACATCATCGAAAGGTCAGTTCGTGCCCAAACTCCTGAAGCATCCACACTTTCACAATTATGGACGTCTATACAGACAGCATGGCTCAATATTCCTGCAGAGGACTTCCAACGACTTGTGGACTCCATGACACGTCGAGTTGTTGTGCTTCGCCGGGCAAAAGGAAGACCGACACGATATTAACTGTCATCCCATGACTTTTGTCACTTCAGTGTATCACAGATAGAACAAATAAAGAACAACCATACCCGAACCAGGGTACTCGAATCCAGGACACCCAGTTCAAGGGGAAGACGTGCTGTTCCTGTGCCAGGATATCGACTATTGATGAAATTAGTCAAATTAAAAATGCCTTGAATTGTATTTTTATTTTCAGTTTCACGAAGCGAAGGAAAATATAAAGCTCAAGATTTAAAGAGTTAAATTGTATTTTTGATTTAAAAAAATAATAGAAAAATATATGATAATATAATTAAAATCACTTTCTCATAAGAGTGAATTGAAATTACTGTACCTCATAATAATCATATGGCGAACCTATCACCTCAGGACACATCAGTATGAGTTATGGAAGTTAAAAAAAGTAGTGATAGAGGTTTTTTGAAAGTAAAAAGTATAAAATATAAATGTAACCATATTGTCACAATGCTGCAATTGTTACAGTTCCAAAAGATTAAATACGTTGTTATGATTTAACAAATTCATGTTAGATTTTATTTGGTTGAAAGGTTAGTGAGGTCAGAGTTTGCTTTATTATTAGCCTTGTAATTTATATAATTATCTGATAAGTGTCCTGTAACAGAGGAAACGCATATTCCTTGTGATAGGTGTATTCCGGGTTCTAGTCCCTGTTAGGGCATATTTAATCTTCCGTGTACTATCTATGTGTTATGAGAATGTGCACCTCTGTAAAAAGCGGCCATGCAAGCGAATGTGTGTGTGTCATCTTCATATGAGCTAGAAATATGACTTCTGCCTTCGGGTGCTCAAGAATCCATACCCTCAGAAGCTACTACACCCATTCTTTCCATTGTAAAGCGGACACAAGATCATCATAATTTGATAAGTGAATTTTCTTCAATATCATTTTTATTTTTATTTTCTTTTAAAGGAATTTTAGATGCTTCTACCACGTTTAAGGCTTTTTCTCGCATAGTCTTATTAAAAGAAGTTTTTAATATGATCATCTTATTATAGTAAGTTCGATCCAGTTACTTATTTATTTGATTTCATTACTTACGTTGATTTTTGAAACTGATTGACTATAAATGGATTGACTTGACCTCGGGGCCAATAATAAAATATTACTTACATTAATTTAGTAAATGATTTGAACATATGTGTGACATCAATAAGCTGTAGCAATAAGAATGTAATTTCATAAGTTATGAATTAATTTTAATTGCAAATATTTGTAAAGTATCAAAATTTCAATTCAGAATAATTTCATTAATTGATAATTATTTCTTTAATTTACAACCAGAACAAAAGAATTTAATGCAGGTAGTAATTTATATACATTGATAAAATGCTTGTGTTCAAAGGAAAAGAAAAAAAACAATAAACAGTTCTAGTATCAGTTACTAAGAGCTGCTTTAGGTTACTTTCGATTTGAATGAATATCTGTTATTCAAACGGCAACAAAGTCTTTGTATTTTAGGAAACTGCTTCATCGTTTCATTTTGCTTGATAAGGTGCAAAGATTATTTCTGCTTAACCCTACTATTAATTTGAAAACGTTTATTTTGATGGTCTAGCATTTCCGAAAACTATTCTTCTGGATGGTAACAGCAATTTATTGTTATAGAATAATCTGAATAACAGTTGTGAAATATTTTCATTTTCTGCATCATAGAGCGAATTCTTATTCCATGCAATATGATTTTTTTGATTAATGGAATATTTAAAATATTAATACACTTGGAAAAGAAACTGATTAAAAGTAAAAAAAAAAAGACTTTGAAATATTTAACAATCAATAGCATATAAGTTTTGTAAAATATTTGAAAAAAGACCATCCAGAATTTTAAGTATTGTAAATTCAGTTAATATAATTCCGTGTCATCATGACAGAAGACTATTAAATTTTTTAAATACCGATGTTGTTAAATATTTATTAGTAAACCCAAATTTATTCTAAATGTTTGAGATTTCTGTTTAAAATTTTTATATAATGTAAGCATTTCTTTTAAGTTTTAAATTAAAGAAAGCTTCAGTACATTTTTTCTTAAACCTAGATACTATCATTTATTTGAAGAAGAAACCTCATAAAATTTTCCCAAAATATTTCATTTTATTAAACAAATAAATATTTACTAATATTAAAGAAAATGGGTAAGTTTGTCTGTTTCCATTCTAATATTTGTTATATTTGAAGCATACATGATGAAAGTTTGAAATATAAATCACCGAATGATTTTTAATGTTAAAATTGAAATTTCAATTAAATAAAAATTCAGAACAACTTTTTCTTTCTATTACAACAAAATGTCAAGAACAAAGATATTACGTACTTCTCTTTTTACAAATATCTCTTTTATTTCTTAATTTAAAATTTCAACCCTTACATTATGAATTTTAATATTAATTCAGCATAATATTTAATTTTGTAAAAAATACAAATCGTTTTCGTTGCTTTGATTTTGTTTCTAATCATATAATTTCTCATGCATGATGTATAAGAAAGTTAATTAAGAGTACCGAGAGAGATCTATCATGCTGTGAAGTTGGAAAGCAGATGACCTGCACAGTTATGCCTTTTATGGGATGGAGACATCATGGGACTTAAATTTGTTAAGAAGATTTATGTACTTAACAAATATAACAAGCATAAGAGCATTAAAATTATGTTTCTTTCTCTATCTGAATAAATGATTAAAACTATGCTGTTAAGTAAACCATTAACAGATTATACATCAATTTAATAGAAATAAAGCATTACCAGTATTTCTTATAAGTTTTCTTGTTTTTAATTATTTGACCTCATTAGTGAATTAGTAAGTCAGAAATTTTCAAATTAAAAATGAATTCATTGATAAATTGGGATTTTCTGAATTTTCAAATAAGAAATTCAGCTCGAAAATTAAGATGCTTAAAAAAATATGAATGTTATTAATTTTATAAATTACTCATTCTTAGTAATTAAGTTTTCCTGTTCAATATTAAATTTAAGCTCATATGTAGTTTTAATTTTTGTGCAATTAAAATTGTTGCGTACATTGAATGACAAATTCAACACTATGTTCTTTTCTTATTTATTTTAAATGCATTATTTCTTACTAATGTATGCTTAATTTAATAATTAAAATAAAACCAATCTGAAAAAAATATATGTTTTTCTTTTCCCATAGAATTTTAAAAGCTTATGATTTTTTTAAATATTTGACGTTGTTTAATTATTTTAAAATTCGTAAAAATGGTTTTCCTTTAAAATTTTACTTTTTTACACAGAAGTATACTAACAAAATTCTTTTTGATGGAAAACTCTTGAATTTTGAAGCATTCAGATTGATTTAATTCACAATCTAAAAAAATAAAATAAACTTGATTAGCTTCTATTTATTTTGCTTTTCTGATTTATTTAGAACACAAAGTAAATGTATGCACTCGGATTAATTGAATTTATTTATTTTTAGCATTAAGGAAATTTTTTATTTTTATTTCACGTTGGAACTTTGGCAGTTACAAATAAAAATAAGATCAAACAATTATTTGCGCTCTTTTTTTTAAAGCAAATTTTTCTTCGACAGACTTTCTAATTCCAAAAAGAGGAAATTAGGAACAAAAAACCCCCGTCAAAGCACGTTTGTTTATTCGTTGTTTTAACAATGCATTTTCAGTACATTTGTGTCATTAAGAATTCATATGATTTATTTTATTATGCTATCTATTATATTATTAAAATTATATTATTCAACGTTTTTATGTAAATTTAATGAATATACCTTTGATAGATTATTTTATTCAGATTCAACTAGTTTTTATAATCAACCCACACAAGAAATTTTATTTGTTCAGTGTATAAGAATGAAAATTCTTTTAGTTGATTCCTATTAATACTTATATTAAAATTATATGGAATTACCATTTTCTCAATCATTGCGAATTCGAGTGAGGAAATAAAACAATATTTATCAGTACACTACTAAGAGAAACGTACTCTGAATTGTGTTTGAATTAAAATATAAAAATCTTGTTAACGCTATTTGGTACTTACGTATTATACCATCCAACTTTATCGCCAAATTTGAAGTCATCGCCAATGAGTTACTAAACCGCCAATTATACCAGTCCGGCAATGGTGTCATCCGTTGATCTTTATAGCCAAATTTAAATCTGTCCCCGAAAAAGTTACTAAATCGTTGGCGATAGTTGACATAGACGCTATAATACTAAATACCCTCTTTTTAACTCTCAAAAGAAATTCTTGTTATTTTTTCTCTATAGAAGAGTAGAAAACACCCGGTGAAGAAACTTTTTATTTTAAAATGTAATTAATTAATTATTTTCTAGTTTTAACCTCTTACTTTACCTAATCTAAAAATCATTCATTAATTCTGTATCTGTGAAATTATCAACAAATACAATTTCAAGGAAAGTTGGGAAAATTGTATTTAATTATTTCTCCTTCGGAGAGATTCGACTTATATTTAATGATTAATGTAAAACTACTATTATAAAGCCCAATAATTGTTTATTGTGTATTAGTTCCATGATGGCTTGAAGATAAAGTCCAAGAATTAACTCTGGCCAATTTTGGTTCCACACTTGAATCACTAACAGACAATCGCGTAGATGATTTTCATTAAATTTTCTGTTGATGATGAAATTTATATATTATTGTTTATAGTCAAATTTTAGACAAAGGCCAGCTGATAAGGTATAATTCTTGTCATATAACTATAAAAAAAACAAGAATTTAATAAAATAACATTCTTTCTTCTTCGAAATCTACCTTTAACGTAACTAAACTGGTAGCACGTTTTCCATCTATTATTTCGCTACATCTAGCCTTTCTCTCCTCTTTGTATTTATAGTGCCAGAATATTTGACCTTCAGGTGACATTAGAAAAGTATTAAAAAAAGAATTTCCAAATTACTGTCATCGTAAACCTTTTGCTTTCTGTATTTGGATTTAGGCTTATTGCAGTTCAAGGAGTTCTTGTATCATTACTATTTTCATAATGTTTGTATCATTACTGTTTCTTCTTTCAATTACTATATCTTCTGTGTATCATGATTGTTTCATAATCATGAGATGAAAAAAAAGAGTCTTTAGATCTAAAAAGTTGTGTTTATTTTATTGTCATTTCTCTTTTCAATGGAAAACTAAATAATATTAAAAAATGCAAAGTTATTATTTTTTATAAATATCAAATCATATTAAATAATCAAGATATTCTGAAAAGTAAATAGAGGTCCAGATGTAAATCTTTTTTATTCTTCTTAATAGAAATAATGTTACAATTTTCAATCCATCCAAGGAAAAAAAAATTTAGGAAAGACATTGAACATTTTTTACTGGAATTTTTTCTAAGTGAGGAAAAAAATACTTCAATTTAATTTTTTAAAAAAGTTTATCAGCCATTTATTAGAAAAGAAGTAATTTTAACAGAAAATTATTGACTGATGTGATTAAATTTCTCAAAAATATAAATAATAATAAATGTTTCTCATTAAAACGAAATAATTTTATTCATGTTTTAGGCACTACTCTTTTATTCATTTGAATATATACAGGAAAGGTAGAGAATATATACAGAAAGGTTGCTAAGTTAATGTTAAAAATTGAAAACGACAAGTTTAAATAAAAAATTTATTTATTTGGCCAAAACACAAATTTACACTAAACAAAATCACAACAATTAACTTATTTACAAAAGAGAAAAGATTTTACTTAAAAGATAGCTGATAATTATTTCGATTAAATGTGTGGACACCAATAGCCCTAATTTTAGGCCTAGTGCATCGATTAATGCAGAAAAAGCAAACTGAACCTCACCCTTTCACATTCCAAATGACGACTGACCTCTTTTAAGACGAGAGAAGTTCCTTAACTAGCAAAGCCAATACTCTGACGTCACTAACAGATGACGTATGAATTGAAATGATTGGTGTCTCCATCTTTTACAATAATTAGGAAATACTTAAATCGATATGTAGAGTTATATTTTCCCCAGTTTCGAAAACATTTAAAATTAATTTATCTTGGTTAATTGGAGATTATTTGGAGTTCACAACATCGATTTCTACAAATATGATAGGGAAAAAAACAAGATTATTTTCTCAATATTTCTATCAAGCAACAATGATTGTTACAAATGATGAACATTGCAATGGATACTATCAAGAAGTACTCATCTGTACGCATGAGCATACCTAATATTTAATCTATACATCGACAATAATTTCCATCTTTTATTCAAATTTAACCACTATTGCTCTTTTTCTGAATTTTTTTGTATCGATTACAAGAATAATTATGAACGTGAGAGAGCATTTTTAAAATTGCATTTTGTGGAAACTGCGCAAAGTCCAAAGATAATCGTTCGCATATGCGAATTTTGATCCATTATGCACCTAATGGGATAATTTTGCTGTATTAACGAACGACTTAGTAAACAAAACGTGATGTCAGACTAGAAGTTCTTAGCGTTTACGTGACCAGGAATGTTTTCCTTGTCACGTAGTTCTGAAGTATCTTCTGTCCTTTCATACTTTATGATGGAAGAATTACGATACCAAATACAAGTATACGTTTTCTGCTAATTAGATAAGCAAGAACTGCTAATACATATTTTTTATCTTTTAGAAATTAAAATTCTCAAACGCTTTATGAAGACTTAGAAATTGTTGGGAAGATTTTTTGCTTTTATTCAGCATAGTTGTTTATTTTATTTATTTATTTTATTAAAGTTACATTCAGGCCATTTTAAGTTTGAAATGAAATAATTTCAAAATAATTGTGTTTTAAAATTCTATGAAACATTTTCTTGCTTTTTTGAAATTAATATCATTTTTTTTTCTGTTTCCCTTTGATAAGGTCCTAAAATCTTTTCTGAAAATGAGCTTTGAAGAAATTATTTTCTTCCACTAATTATTATTTATTGTTGTCATCTAGATTTATCACTAATATCCAAGATATTTCCTGAATTTTAATTTAATTTTTAGAATTATTTAAATGAACAAAATATACCTAGATTTATTTTAGAATATATAACAATTTCAAATATGTCAAAATATTTTCAGTTATCTTTGAGATATGCAACTTACTCTAAGCTTAAATTCATAGCATCTTTTTGAATCATAGCTTTTAAATTTTTCATAGCTTTTATTAAGTTCAATCATATTAATTGATTTCCCTTTCAATCAAATGATCAACATATTTCCAAAATTAGAAACAAGAATTTCTATACTAGTTTAATTTTTAAAAACTTCAAAACTCTTAATCCTATTTTCTTGACAAATGCCACTTTTTTAAATTTCATAATAATAAATCCTGATATTTTATCAAAAAGAATAACTGCTGGTAAAATGATGATTCAGTTTAGTAGATTTTTTAAATTAAATATGTAAATGTTTATCAAAAGAAAGGATAATAATAATAATAATTTTTATATATTTCGTTATGTATTGTTTCAAATATACCACAAACCACATAATTAAATAAAATTAGGAAGACTAACCAAACCCAAATAGATATAATCACCCAAATGAATACGAAAACTTCAGACATCTAATAAATATTTTGGTAAGTGTTAAAGTATTTTCCGTCTCTTAAAGACCAAGGGATTATAGTTTCTAGTAATCCTTCATTTAAAATTAATTTATAGTGGTTTAGATAAATATTTATCAAGAGATATTGCCTTATATATATATTTCATATTTATACGTTTTAGAAGTATTTTGATGAAAATTATCTGGTGATTCATAATTAAATAAAGTTAATACTAACTAGTAACATTTAATCATTTCATTGCAAATTATAATTAATCCTGTAATTTATAGATTCAACTGAAGAAAATTTTAAAAAAATTGATTTTGAATTAGACAAAATCTAATCTTATTGTTCATAGTAACGAAATGCTTAAAATTAGGTAAGAATTCCAAAAGTTTTTTAATTTTAATTATTCTACCTGAAAAGTGTTTTCAGAACCTGCCACCATAAAATGCATTTTTAAAGTAATTTTTGAACTTAATTTTCCCTTTTATAAACACTATCACAAATAATTACAATTTTTACCTTCAATTATGAAATCTCAACGCATGCTTTCTCTATAAAATGGAAAATAAAAAACTGAAGTTTATAAATATATACATTTATAGGCAAATTGGAATACTTTGAAATAAATTCACAGATTAATTAAATCCATAATAAATCTACAAAATAAGCCCTAACACCTCAATGGTTTTATAAATATTTTATTTAAAATTTCCTCCTTGGTTTAAAAGTTCATTTCATGTTTCATTCATTACAAAAAAAGATGAAACCATTTATTAAATTGATGTTAGTAATCAATTCTATGACGCAGAAAGTACAACTATACACTGGCAACAATAACGAATTTCAAATAAATTAGCGACGTGCAATTAATTGTTTTCCGCTGACAGATGAAAAAAAATGAATGCTAGAATCCAAATTAAAAGTTTTCTCTCTTAATTCTCTTCTCTGTTTCATTGTAAATGGAACAGAGTTTGAACATTGGCAAATAAAATATACAAATAAAATAATCCACCAAGCTATATTTAAATGATTTCTAATAGTATAAATAAGAGAGATTCCTTCAACTTTTAATATTTAAACATTTGATTAATTGATGTTAATTTCATTCGCTCAATTTTTTTTTCAATGTGCCAATACATTAATTTCGGCTGAGTTGATTAGATTTAATATTTTTGCATTTGATTCTATTAAATATGCTTTAATTTTTCATCATGTATGTGATAAAATATTCATTACATTTTGCGGTCAGGCGTTTTTGTTTTTATGTTCTGCTTGTATGTGATATGATATGAGTAAAAGATAAAATAGAATATTAAATCGTTGCATATTTCCAAAAATTCAACCGAAGTTTAGGACAATTTATCAGTATCTAATTTTTGTCTGATATGAGTTTAAGTTTAATTGTAATTTGCAATGTAATTTGTTTCACTATTCAATTGATTCTTTTAATTCACTGACGAAAATACACAAACAATATAAAAATAATCAGAGATTATCTTTATTATATATGCATTTTTATTTTACGATTTTACTTAGTGTTATTTTTCTGTTTGTTATAGAGTATTTGCTATCATCAATTTTTCTGATCAATTAAATAAACTTATCTAAAAAAGTTAATGATGATTTGCCGCCTTCCATTTTTTCGATCAATTAAATCAAGTTTTATGAGGAATAATTATTAATTATTTTCCACCTTCTATTTTTTCAATTAATTAAATCAAGCTTTGTGACGGATAATTAATAATGCTAGGAAGTATAAAAGAAAAAATTCTTCTTATTATTTATTATTTACTCTTCTGATCATGCTGTAGAATTATGTCACTATTAGGCCTGCTAAATTATATTTACAGTTTATGTTATAATTATATATTTATTAGTTATTTAGTTATACATCATTTTTATTTTAAAAGCATTTTTGATTTGTCTGACTTAATTTTTTTAAAGTTTGCTTTTACTTTAATTGTGATGCTTTTCTAGAAACTCATAGAAATACAAGAGTAAATCAATTTTCGAAATAATTATTCTTTATTTAAATCTTACATTTTTGATAATCATTGTAACAATTGCATATTCCTTTAACATTTTCCCATAAATGAAGTTCAAACAATTTTGTGAACTATATTTTCTCATTAATATGACGCATTGTCTGATGAATCAGTGTTAAAGTATTCGGTAATTACTCTAAGAAATGTAAGTTATTCGAAAATGAAAGCAAGTGAAAATAATTTCAATAATGGGAAAACTTTATAAAAATATTGCAATTTTGCGAAATCTATATGAAATCTGTTTTAATATAATATAATAGTATTTTTATAAACTCAAAAATAAATTGAAATAATGTATAGTTAAATTCAGAGTTGTGTATTTAGTATGAAGGGTAAATTTTGATTAAAATAACATTGAAAACAATTTTACTTCCAGAAAAAAGGACGTCTTATTAGTTAGAAATATTACATTAATTTCAACTTTCAGTGAATAAATAATACTTTTAATTCAGTTCTTTTAGTTCTTAGATTAAAAGAACTAGTTCAACTAGTTCTTTTTAGTTGCCTATACTAAACTTTCACATTTATACTATAAATGTGAAAGTTTGGATGGATGGATTGATGATGTAGGTCAATCATGCCAGAACAGCTGAAGGAAATTCAATGAAATTTAGCACATATATGGATTACAGTCTACAAAAGAACATAGGCTAATATTTATTCCGGTTACTTGAGCAGTTATTTTTTTATTAATTAGAAACTGAATTCTTTCCAAAAATCTTCTCCACCGCTAAATGAGAAAGACTTTGATTTGTTTTATTTTTTTCGCACTCGAATGGGGTTAGGCTTCACATATTGCCGACCAATAATTTCAAAGGATTTGGTTTATTTTCTAAGTGTTTGATGCAATTAAAATCAAACATTGTTAATTAATCGATCTTTCGCGTGCATTATAAGGTACTTTTGAATTAAAATAAAACATAATAAAATGGAAATTAAAAATTTTTATTCTATACCCCAAATCATGTAGAAAATTCACGCATTGTGTTGTCTCAATTGGAGCTGACATTCACGCATACGCATTGCTGTTTTGTTTTATTTTACTGAAATATATATTTAAATACTTGTCAAAATACGAGGCTGCTATCTCAGTTTCAGAACCAGAGGTTTTGGGATTTGAGACCCGAATTCTACCAAAGAACTGTCGTATAAGCGAGTCTGATGCACAATCAATCTGTTGGTCCAGATGTCCTTTCTGTAGAAGTTTAGAGACAGGGTGCCACCTCAGGTGTCGTCCTCATCATATGACCGTTGTTCAAAATTTCATCCTTCCTAAAATAGTCCTAATGTGTGTTGTAAAATAAGACATTAATATAGTTAAATTAAACTAAATTGCCAATATGCAAATTTTCATAAGTAGAACAGCTTCTGGAATATTATTTAAATATACATAATTTTCACATGATAATTTTTTCTAACAACACAATTTCTAGATGCTATTTCAAGTTAACCTCCCCCCCCCGAAAAGTATAATTGAGGTTAGAACTCATTGACGTCATATATGGATTGAATCCCCCTTTATGCAAGAAAATATTTAGAAAAGGTAAAAAAAAAAGAGTGGAAAACAGACGAATGTTAAGCAAAAATAACCAATATAATAGAACAATTAATTGATTACGAAGTTTAAAAATGATTCTAATTAATATCTGTTGCATAATTTTCTATTTCTTTTACATTTTTCTATGACAGCAAATTAACATCGTTTTCGTATTATTGCTGTTTTTGCCGCTTTAAGGCTAAACATTTCTAAGTCTGATAAGTTCATATAAAAGTATTTTTTGTTCAATATACTTTTTTAGAAGAAAGAAGAATCAAAATTCTCCAAGAAAGAAATAATAGAAAATAAAATACACATTTTTATTCTAAAGAGTGGAAAATGTGGAAGAAAAGTAAAGAAATGATTTATTAGAATTTTTTGGATTACAATAGCTTTCACGCTTGTCAGACGTCAAAGCAATTTTTATAAAACTTGCATGTAACTCCATTCATTCGTTTACGTCTATGTACTGCAAGAAAAACTAATTTAGATTCTTATTTTCATTCACTGTAAAGCTTTGCATTCGGCAAACGAAGTGACATATCTCTCTCAAAGCAATTGAAGACGGAATTTTCTGTTTGAATGTTTTGTGTTTGATGGAATTTTGTGTGTCAATGAACTTTTTTTTGATTTCGAAAAAAAAATCATTTTAATTTAGAATTTTTTATTGAGTAACTTTAATTTTTTACATTTCTAGAAGACAATTTCAGGTAAAAAAAAAATCTTTTAAAGAATAAAAAAGTTGAGAAACTAATTTTATTATCAATAAATTAACATGTAATTTAAAAGGAAATGCCTCTATTATTTTAATCGAAATAAATTCTTGTAACTGAATTAATATATCGATCATCATAAAATTATTTTACTAAGGATAATATATTTGCTGAAATTATAACAAAATATTTTTACAGCATTGAAAGATTATTTGAAACAAAAACCTAATTAAAGTATCATTTTAGTATATCAGTTATAATAATTAGCAATTTAAATATAATATGAGTTGTTAGTGTTTTTATTCAATTCCACAGTTTAAACATATTTTTTTCTAATAATTAAGAACTTCATAATTGAATTTGAAAGAAACGCTGAAGAAAGAATTTGAATTTCGAACAAAACGCAGTTTGGAATTTATATGAATTAATTAATAGCAAATATAATGCATAATTTAAAACAATAAATAATTGAAAACAAATATAATGTAAAATATAATTTAAAACAAAAAAATAATTGAAAACAGAGATAATGTAAAATATAATTTAAAACAATAAATATTTGAAAACAAAGGTAATTTAAAATATAATTTTAAACAATAAATAATTGAAAACAAAGATAATGTAAAATTTCATTACTCAAAAATATAATTTGAAAGAAAGAACAAATAATTATTAAGTATCCAAACAGAATTTCAGAATTTTTCCAATCTTTACATAATTTGTAAGAAAGCATCCAATTTTTAGTTGATGCATAATATTTCGATGATAAACATAATGGATAGTTTTAATTCTCTTTAAAATCTACTTAAGTTACTTAATTAAAACTCTAGCTGAAAAAAAGAAAAGAAAAAAATTTATTAGATGGTTATTATCATAAGCCAGAGATAATAATAGAGGAAGTTCTTAATTTTCGTGTGCCTCGTTTTTACTGTCCTTCAATATAATCACCAACATTGTGTTGTTGTTACTAATGGCACTTGCCAATGGACAAGCTCCCTGCTGATACAGCAGCAGATTTAAGCCAAAAGAAGTGCCTCTTGTTTTGTTTCTTTTGAAGTAGCGGCAACTAGGACCAAGAGTACGACTTAGCTACACACTCACCACATTTGCTTGCACAGCCTGCTTTTCACAGGGGTGAACAGTCACCGATAGCACACAGAAGAACAACCCTGCCCAAATCGGGACTTGAATCCGGGACTCCCAGAACCCGAGGAAGATGCGCTATCTCTGAGCCAGAGATCCGGCACTAACATTGTGTACAACCCATTGAAGAAATGTGCTCATATGATAACCTTAGTCATCTATTGTACAAAGAGTATCTGGAACAATTTTGATTCGAAGACTTTTTATTTTAGGCATTATTAAAAGCTACTAGATCTTGAGTCGCACTATTATGATGAATGAACCAGCATTTCTCTGCTGCTTCAATTGATTTCATTTACTAAAGATCTCCCTAAATAGGGACAGTAATATCTGAGTAGAAAAACGATGGGTAGATGCTACAGAAAGTGTCGACGCTTCTTTCTCAAAGTTACTTCAAGTTATGTCCCAAACAGTTAATTGCACATTAGCAATCTGCTGTGAAGGAATCGTATGGATTCGGATACCATCATAACAGTCGTACAAGCAAAACATTGAAACTATTAAAACACCCATAATGCGGCTACTCGTTTCAGACGATGCTTCAGTTGAGAATTCGGAATAAGTTTGTGGTTTTTAGATTTGTAAATGATTTCTCCAGAGTAATCATGTGACATAAAAGTAACCTTTCTTCGCTGTAGTAATAATCTAAAAGATTACGTCAGATCACGCAGAACTTCTCATTGTGCAATCTCACACGGACGTCGGACGTTCAGTTCTGAACGGATTCAGATTCTGAATCCGTTCGGACGCGTCGGACGTTCACGTCGGACGTTCAGTTCTGACCGGATTCAGATTCTGAATCCGTTCAGAATCTGAGCGAGTCAGATCTATCTTATTTTGATGCCTTCCATCACAAGCTTTTTCCTACTTTGACACTGTGTAGTAAAGTAATGTAGCATCCTAACGAGCATTTCGAAGATCTTGAAAATGTTGTCGTTCTGTATGGCCTCTGTATGCCGTTCTGTATCGCAAATTCAGTCCTTATGCAGCTTTGTGGTTTCCATTTCGATAACATTTTCGCAACTTTACTTTAGACCATTTATTAACATGAAACTAGGTTTTTTTTTCATTAGTGTGTATTTTTATGATGTGGGGAAAAAGAGTTTACTTGCTCTCAGATGAGGATTGTATCTAATTAATATGTGGTATACACAAAATTATTATTGCACATTGTACATTGCACAAATTGTCAAAATTTATGGATTTTTGATAATTTTTACTGTTTAGTTTACATTTACAAACAACATTTTTATTGGCTTTATAATTTTCAAAATCATACTCTTTTATCTTTATTCCTAAAAATTGTCTTGTTACTTATGTCACTTGCCATATTAGACAAGCCCCCCCCCCCCCCCCCGCTAATATAGCAGCAGATTTAAGCCGAAAGGAGCTTCTCTTGTTTTTGAAGTAGAACCAACTTGAGCCAAGAGTACGACTTAGCTACAAACTCTCCACATTCGCATACACAACCCCTTTTTACAAGGAGGGGGCGGGGCACATTCACACATCCCACAGATAGCAAACAGAAGAACAGCCCTGCCCAAACCGGGACTCGAATCCGTGACACCCAGAACACGAGGTAGACACGCTGCCTCTATGCCAGAAAGTTGACCTAAAAAATGTAATTGAATTTATTAAATTTTACTTTTCGTTGAGATTTTAATAACCAAATCCTTTCAAGACTACAGAAATTATCGTTTTCTTGAAAAATAACTATGAAAACAAGTATTTTAATTCATCAATTTTACAAATGCAAAAAAAATGACATTCTCATAGCAAAAATATTGGTTTTATGAAATGGACGATGATTACACCATAGGAAAAAAAGATTGCACTTGGAATATCCTGTTAAAGAGTTGCCTAATTCACCTGGAAAAAGTTGGAATTTAAGAAAATCTCTTAAAATATTGCTATCTGTAACTTCCAAAATAGTTGATAGTATTCCTTAAATTAAAGAATATTCTTTCAATGTATCGTTAATTTCCTATATATATATATATTGCAATTCTCATCATAGAGAAAAAAAAGACCAAATGATAATCTTTTAAATGCTAATTTTCATATTCTTAAAATTGCCTCTGAAAATAAAACTAAATAAATTAAAAATATGGATTTACTTCATATTTTGAAACATAATTCGATGTGAACCCTTTAATTCCTTTTCCTATAAAAATTTAAACACACATATTTCTGAAATAAGAAATCACTTCTTCCTTCAGAGTACAAATCCCACATTTTCCAAACTGCATTTCAGATTTTAATTAATACATTCGAATATATATTCTCTATTCAATCAAATAATGCATATAATTTTAGAATCCGAAATTCTAATGAACAATTACTAATTCGATTCCAGGATTTTCTGCAGTCCTTAATCCTGTTTCTGAGTTCTAAATATTCGAAATTGCGAATTCTAAACACCCGCATAAAAAGGAATTCTGTTTGGAGCAACTGTGTTTAAATCTGTTAATTAAATATGTAAATGTCCCAGCTTCTGAAAAGCAATGCCATGTGGCTCTACGAAAGCTCGTTAGAGTTAATGACGGGCAACGTCATAAATTCCTGGATTACAGAATAAAATGAGAATTTTTAACTGCAGTGTGGAAACAATTAGAGGCAGCAATGCTGAAATTTCGTTCTCTGTTTAGTTAACTGAGCATGTAAAATATCTGCGTCAATCGATAAGCTGAAACCTAGACAGCTTTCTTTTAAACTAATAACTTATTAAGTTATAGATGATAATTTATTAAGTGATAATATCCATTTTACTTTTCATTCTCAAATAAATGAGTCTGATTAAAGAAGCTAACAGAATTTCTTGACGAAATAGTTGATTTAATTCGTATTATAATTCAGTATTCCAAACAAAATTATCTTCTTCTTGATCTTTTCTTATGATATAGATGAATGTGTGTTTGGTTTACTTGAGTTTTTGTGCTTTGACGCTCTACATGCCATACCGTATGATCTAAAGGTACCAAAATTGGGACAATCATACTTTGGAAGTTACGAACGTGCTAGTTGGTTTGAAAGTTTATTTAAAATTGCAATTAATTAAAAATCAATCTAAAGTTTGACGTTTTTCCGGGACAACCACCAAAAATATCACAGCAGAGAAGAAGTGAATTTACATTATATTAGAGTTCAAAAGAAATTATCTTTTCAATATTATAAATGCTTTAATCAATAAATTTGTTTTTAGCGAATTTACACTGAACATATTTTAAACACATTTTCAAATATATTATTGCGCACAAAATAATATCTTGCGCTGCACATTAAAGGAAATATGGAAAAAATCAGCTTTTATCAATTCATTTTCTTTTTAATTTTATAAATCGACCTATACCTTTACGTTAGCAAAATTCGTTTAAAATTTTAAATGAACTCAAATTGCAAATGAAATCTAGAGAAGTGTAATTTGTATTACACATGAAGCTACTTTTTGAATTTAAAATTCAATACAATACGTACCTTCAATGGGTAATAAGACATTCAAATGGAGGTATTTAAGTGTTGTATTTTTATACGAAACACAATTTAAAATATTAAATGAAATAAATTAAAATATAGTTCTACAGAATCTTTTAAGTAATTTTCATAGAAAAAAGCAATTTTAAGAAATCAGACAAAGAAAAAACAATCAAACAAATTATTAAAAAAATCTTAATGTTTGTTAGTCCATTTATGCTATTTTTAATACTAGCTCCCCGAATATGTTTAACATCTTTTCTATTTGAGTATTTTTTATTTCAAATATGAATGATAAAACAAGAATCATTAATTTTTTTCACTTTTTTCAATTTAAATATTTGATAAACTTAGAGATAAATATTAACCCTTTCAGCCCTGAATTTTAAAAATGTGTAGTAAAAAATTGAAGGAAATTAGTGATAAGGGTCACCAAGAGAACATCCACAATTAATTTCATCTCATTTTCACCATGGGTATAGGAATCAGGAGGCAGTGGCAAATGCTACCATCAGGTTATAAAAGAAATGAAAATTAAGAACTTAAAATGCCACTGTGGCAAATGCCACCGGAAGGACTGAAAAGGTTAATTTTTTTTACATTTTATAAGAAACTGAGTATAATATTATCCAATTATAAAAACAAAGTATCAACCATTTGCCTTATGGTAACAGATAATACTGATATATCACAAAATGGCAAATATATTTCAATATATTGAACTTGTTTTAAGTTGATTAGTAAATTTGAGTTTAAAATATTAGTTTAAATCTCATCAATTACGAATTTTTTGTTTTGGAAAAAGTAGTTTTGCTCTGATTTGTAACAATATTTCCTCGGAATCAAATTAATTAAATATTATTATAAATTGCTTTCAAGACGTTAGTACATTAATTCTCATTTATATAAAAATCATTATAAATTATCTTTTTAAAAATTTATCTATGATTTTCTATTATTATTTATGAATTCATTTATCTATGGAATCTCTCATTTCACAAACGAGGCTAAAAATTCTCCAATTATCGCGAAATATTTGTGAAGACAATCTTTTAATAGTTATTTTCAGAATTAATTCACTGGACGTTAATTTTATGAATCACATACAAAGCAATTATCAAAACTGGATGCAATCTTAGATAAAATAAAATTACGCGAGTCTTTTTTTCTCGTTTCAATTCCATCATCTTCAAGTAAATTAAAAATATATTCAACTTTCATTGATTAAATGCCGCAAAGAGAGCGAGAGAAAACCCACCAATTAATAAAATATAATGAGTTATTTCTGAGATGTTGAGAATGCAATTATACGACTGTCAGAACAACTGAAGTTCAGATTATTCCGTAACGGAAGATTAATTGCTTTCGAGACGCAGTTGAAAAAGTGCGAAATGCCGCAAAATTTCGGAATAAAAGGTTTCCGCGACTACCTATTTTCATCCAATTAACGACACTTTTATACGCTTTATATGAGTTGGAATGATTCTCGAAAATTAATGAACAAAATATAGTTGAAGATTGTTAAAGAAAAATGAAAAATACTTTCTAATTGTGTGAATAGCGTTACGATTCACCACAATTAAATAAGTTTTGAGTCTGTCATATTTGATGAATAATGAGTACTATTTTATTGCATTTTGATAAGCATTCCAACTATGTTTGTTCAGAAATATTTTCCATCGAATGGGTTTATAATTATAAAATGCTTCAATAATTATACATATATACATCGCGACATACTTCGGGCAAAACACTTCGCGACTAAGAGGTTTAGCGAGAAAGAGACCGAAATTTTCTCTTCAGTGGTCTTTTCAGTGGATTTTTCTGACAATTGTAGATTTAGGATAGGAAAATTCTGTATTTTTGAAAGAATTTCGAAAAAAAGGAAGGAATTTGTACAGGGAAAAGCTGAAGTGAGCAGTTATAGAGCAATTTATACAAATATATACAAATTTAACTATACAAATTATACAAATTACAATTTAATTACTTAATTTAAATGTTAATACTAATATGTTTTGAATGTTTTGTATTTGTATAAATTAATTATACAAATTTAAATTTATACAAATACAAAACATTCAAAACATATTAGTATTAACATTTAAAGAAAATACATAATTCGCTGTTCTCTAAATAATCAACTTAATGACTCATTTTATATCATAATGTAAAAATTGCTCGATTGCTTACAATTGAAATAATAAACATCCATAATAAATATCTGATATCCTGCATAATATATGAGAATATTGCTTTGTTCCAAATTAAAACTCCAAAATTAGAAAACCATCTGAACTAACCGCCATTTTTTGTTCATTTGTATACTTTTCGATTCAATCAATATATATTAACTCTTAGTATTAACGATGTCTCAGGTATTTTTGCAGGAAATGAAGTTTCACTCACATTTAAGTAAATAAGTTAAACTAGTGAAATGCTTATTTTTAATAGGAAAATACTTCATTTTGAATATTGCTTTCTAATCTGGTTCCAGTTACAATAATATTTATTCTTGAGAAAATTATAACCAAGAATATTTTTCATGATAATTGATAATGTAAAGAAATTATTTTATTTCAGCAAGTAAGTTTCAAAATACTTTATTTAAAATGGAATTTACGAATATTGAATAAAAATAAAACAGTTTTAAGACCAGTTGATATTGCGAATTTCTGTTAAATGTAGGCGTCTTCTTATTCTAATAATATCTTATAATTTCTCTTGAGTGAATTCTACACAATAAAACACGTTCTGCAATAAATTGAATCGCTAATATTATTATAAGAAAAATCTCTTTTAATTACTTAATTCATAATCTGGTTTTAGCAATTTTATCAATAAAATATTATTAAGTAAGAACATGATGTTATTTTAATTTGAGGATTTTGAAGCCTCAAAATATAACAAACTGGCGATTTATAGCTTTTGAGGTATTAATTTTTTACTTGCAGGGTTCTTTCAAAATAATGCAGTAAAATAACCTATCTTTATTGTCATTTTTTTATTTAAAAATCACTAAAGAAATAGAAATTTATTTTTTAATTTAAAAGTTTAAATCAATGGCAACATTGTAACATTTTTTTTATTGTTAAAGTGTCTTTATAATATTAAAATACGATGTTGCATTGGTTTGAGGATTTTAAAGTCACAAAATGAGCAGACAGAAAAGTGGCGAGTTATCACTTTTGGGGCATTAATCTTTCGCTTTTAGGATTATTAGAAAATGGTAAGGATGTTTGTCACATTTAGCGACTTATCTCCAACAAAAAGTTACAACTTGGCACGAATTTCCGCCACCTGCCCAATTCTAGATATATTGACGCATACATATTCTTATAGTCACATGATTTTTTAAAACCAGTTTAAATTGGTTAATGTCTTAAATTTATTAAGACAAACAACACTTAAAAACTACTAATGTTCTCACATTATAACATGAAATTTGAAATTGCAGATTTCAATTTTTTAAACCTTTATTTTAGAATATTTGTATGGCTTTTAATTATTATGTTCTGAAACTATCCCATTTATTTGCATCTCACCTAAAAACTGTGTCTTAATTCAAAAAAGGACATGCCGCGCTTCTTGACTCAAATGAGGACACTTTCATTTCAACACGTTTATATATTTTATTGATGAAAAGAAGGATATCTGTTTTCATATATACAATTAAATTACGATTTAAATTGAAGCTCATTTTTCGTTTTATCCACACTTACTCTAACAGACATCAATCACACTGTTCTCTCTTTTTTCAACTGTTCCTTTCTTTTAACTTCATCTCCTTTCTGCCATGTTGCGGGAAAGCTGCGTGGAGGTTAGGGGCATAGTAGGACATTTAAAAAAAAGAATGCGAATCAATTTATAAATATGATATTTTTTCTTTTAAGATATGTGTGTATAATTTTCCATTTCCAAACAAAATTTAAACAATAGTTATAGTTATCGGTGCAAAAAAATGAGGTAGCATTCTTTATGTTACGTGATTTCAAAAAAGAATAACCCTGCATTTTTCTTGCACGTGTTCCACCTAAAATTTTGATTTTCACATAACTGTAGAGCGCTGTTTTCTTATTTTTTTATTTTAACAAAATAAAAAGCAGAAGCACGATATAAATTATTATATTCATCAAAAAGGAAAATTTAGAATTAAATACAAGAACATATAAGATTTTTTATATAAATCATTTTACAAATTTAATGAAAATAAAATAAACAGAACTGAAAAAGTTTTCTGGTTAAATAAGTAATTTTTTAACTATTTTAAATGAAAAATCTTAGAAATGTGTATGATTAATCTTTTGATAAGTATGGCAATTATATACCTTATATAACGAACGTCGATATCTCAGAACATATGATTTTTTATCCATTATATCGTAAATTCAATTTTTTAAATTAAATTCATAGATTATATTTGTTTATGTTATTTTACTTCTATGATTCTGCAAAAAATGAGCTTTTTATTTGTAAAAAATCCTATTCATCAGAAAGTTGCTCCGAAATTCTGAACTTAAAAAAATTCTAAAACTTAATTAAATTCTATTACTTAATTCTGAAGCTATATTGAAGCCACAATAAAAATATTAATATTTTCACATTATTTTAAAATTATCATCAATAGCGTATGTAAGAAATGTTTTTAAAAAATTAAATTTGCTCTATTTTAAATAATTATAATAGTTTAATACGAAAGTACGAATAGACATTTAAATATAAAAATTTATGACTTTGGGCCTGGAAATCTGACTGAAAGATTTTGCGCTTTTTATCCCTGAACAATAAGAGATTAAAGCTGAAATTTTTTTCACTTAATCATTCATGACATGGAAATGCATAAAGGACTCAAAAACGTGGCATACTGATTTGAATAAAGAATCTAAAACATAGTAAATTAAAAAGAATGAAAAATATAGTATTTTTTAAAGAAAGCAAATGTATGGCAATTTTTGAAAAATGCAAAATATAGTAGCTTGTGACGAATGCAAAACATAGCAATTTTTGAAAAATGCAAAATATTGTATGTTTTGAAGAATACAAAATATAATAATTTTTTACGAATGCAAAACATATCAATTTTTTACGAATGCAAATCACAGCTATTTTTAAAGAATGCACAATATAGTAATTTTTAAAGAATGCAAAATTTAGTAATTTTTGATGAATGAAAAATATAGTAATTTTTAAAGAATGAAAAATATAGTACATTTTGAAAAATGCAAAATATAGTAAATTGTGAAATATGCAACGTATATCCAAGCTGTTCGGGAGTCTTGCTCGATTAACAGCGAATTAAAATATAATCTTTGTAGATTATTATTGTATTTCATAATTTACTTTATGTCAAATTTAAGATAAAACTAATCAAATGAAAATATTGTTTTTGAATGGCAATGAACGTTTTCTTTAAAAAGATGTGAGAATATTTCTCTATAAAAAGATTCTAATAAAAATGAATTAAGTGAATTGGAGCATTTATATAGAAAATATAAAGCGCTATTAATTTTGAAATGTTTTTAATGCCTGGAAATTTCTATTTTCCACCTTCCTAAGCAATGTTCTGAAAAAGATGTAAATAGTAATTGAAAAAAAAAAAGAATTTAATTTGAGGTTCTCAGCTTTCTAATGGTAATTTTTGAATGCCATTTGTATATCAATCGGCTAGAGTGGGATATATGGCCATAAATCATGATCACAATCAATATAATTCTAGATGATATTCCTTTAAAATGACAGAAGATTTGAAAACTCCAAATAAAAAAATCAAAGAATATTGCACCTTAAATGGAGCTAAGGAAAATGGAATCGATTAATTGGATTTACGCTTCCCATATCTAAATAATAAATAAAGCCATAATTATTTTTGATGCATCTTTCTCTAAGTCAAGTTAAATGCTGCTTTTTAAAAGCCTAAAGAAGGATTTAAGGAAGATTTTAAGGAAAATGATGAAAAATAAATTGAAAAAAAAATGATGGTTTTGACTTTGAGATGACAGCTCTTGAATAATGCATGTTAAATGATATGCTTAATACGAATAAATTGCAACTATTTTTGACATGTTTCTTTTTAGATAAGTTAATTGATGAGTTTTTGACATCTTTAAGTAATGTTTCAGAAAGACATGAAATAAATTAGAAAACAGAAGTACGCTAATTATTGTTTCGTCATCCTAATGGCAAATATTGATGCATGTGTATCAGAGAATCAGCGCAGACTATAAACATTTTTTCTATGTGCATTTATTTTTAAAGAAAGAAAAATTTAATTAAAATGGTTTTTAATGTATTATTTCTATATAGAATAGTTAAATTAGAGTTTTCTTTTATGAATATTCTATTTTAGAATTATTCTTTTATTCATTATTGCATATATCCTTGGTATTTCATTATACCTTTTTCAGATTCAATTACAGGTCAGTTCAAGAATAATGAATCAGATTTTAATTACATTGATTTATTATTTAATAACTAATTTCCAAAAATTGTAAACTTCTGTATTGTCAACAAGAAACATAATTTTAAAATTGAGTGAGATAAATTTTATAACTATATTACATTTGTTTACACATTTTTTTGTATAAAATCTGAATTATAAATTTGTTTATTGAGCATGAACTATATAAAATGAAATAAAAATGCGCATTAAAATAAATAAATTTATATGCAGTGCCACAATAATTTGTCTATTTGTAAGTTATATATTTGAACCTATGAAGATATTGTATCAATCGATTCCAAAACTTTGTTGAGGTGATTAACCCGAATTTAAAATAAATTTCCACCATGCATTTGAAAATATAAAAATATATTCAATGAAGATTTCATCAACAAAGCAAAAACTATACTTTTTGCAAATTCGTGTTTTAGGTTTTCGTAGTTTCGTGTTTAATTTGGATACTTTTGACTCTTCATCCTTAATATTTTCTTTCAGGTTCGATAAATATTAACCATTAAATGATGATACAGAGTTTCGTATTACCGATTGAAGTTTCAATGTGATTACAGCAATAAATTTATGTCTTAATTTATTTATTCTATCAATTATTAGATTACAATTCTCTTATTAATAATTCATATATTCTTTGAGAATTTCCTTGAAAAGCAAAAGAAAAAAAAAAGAGTTGTCAAGTTAGTATATACAATATCCTAACTTTTTAAAAATATGATACAAAAAAGATTTTGCAATAAACAATATCACACATAGTTTTTTAAAAATGAGAATAAACAAAGTTTCAAAATTCAAAATTATTCTACCTTCAATTAACCATCTAAATAATCTCTGAATGACCTCTTCACAATGAAAGGAAATTTGAGATCAATAGTGCTTTTACATGGATAAGTACAAGAATTTCGTAGTTCAAAGGATAAAAATCTTTAAAAATTTGAATATTTTGAATCCATAATTAGTTCTGACTTTTATAAACCTAATTCTTTGAGGTATTGATTTATTTGTGTAAAACTGCAAAAAATATCTAAATAACGCAAAATGAATAAAACCAAAACCTTTTAAAAGCACTTAAAAGCTTAAATTACGGTATTGCAATTGTTTCTATTGAGAATTGAAAACGTTATTTAAAAGTTGAAAATTCTCAAGTTTATCCTTTTTCTTTTAATTAGAATAAGATCAGAATTATTAAGAAATACAATTCATCGCCCATAATAATCCAATAACAATTTTAAAAATTTCTTTTCTGCTAAGAACTTAATTGGGTTAGAAATTCTTTCTTGGGAAAAAATTCCTGTATCGTAAATATCTAACACTAAATAATTAAGTTTTCTAAGAATAAAACTTTTTTTATTTACCTCAATCATATATTTACTTTCCAATATTTCAACTTTCAAAGAAAACAACAAAATGAAAATATCAACAAGTTAAAAAACTCACACTATGCTTTAACATATTTAAAACTAAATAGATATAATGAAGAAAAATTAGTATTTTTAAGATTCGGAATAAGAATTCTCTATATCAAAGGAATTACAAACTCAAACAATTATTAATATAAAAAAAGTAATCTTTTGATGCGTGTTAAAAATTTGGATAAGCTACGGATTTTTGTTGACAAATTCATGATTGATCAAAACATTGAACAACTGATAGGTTTCATTTTCTTGTAAGTCATCCAATTTTTTTATTCTTTGTATATTCGAAAAGTTCGGGAACAATATTACTTTCTATAAACATGCAGAAATCGACAAAGTCAATTCCTTTCTGCACCTGAATAATGAATAGAAAAAATATTTATTTTTAAAATTTTAATAAAGAAAATTTTAGATGTTCTAAGTTTCTTCATTGAAGTAACGATACAATAATGCTCAAGCAAGCACAATATTACTTTTTAGCTAAATGTAATATAATCGACAGTAGGAAAACCCGTTTTAATTATATAAATAAATGAGGCTAAAGAAAACTTGTAAAATACGACATTTAACGAATCTTCCAGAATCTTCCAGCTAATTATCAATTTCACCATCTTTTTAGGTGTAAAGTCTTAGAACTGAACATTATGCTGAAAATAAAAAAAAAATGCTGAAATTCTATTTTTATAGCAGGAGACAAATATGATTCTACATGGTATTTGAGAAATTTGTAAAATTCATGGACATTATTAATAGGGGGAATTCTCCAATCTCTGTATAATCAATCTGTGAGTATGCTATCATCCAATCTGCTGATACTCAATCTTCTTATATCCAATTATCCAGTCTGAGGATGTCTAATTATCCAATAGGCCGATAATCAAGTTGAGTATAACCAATTAACCAATCTGAGGATAATCAATCTACGTATATCAAATTATCAAATCTGAGGATAATCAATCTACGTATATCAAATTATCAAATCTGAGGATAATCAATTTACATATATCAAATTATCAAATCTGAGAATAATCAATTTACGTATATCAAATTATCAAATCTGAGGATAATCAATTTACGTATATCAAATTATTAAATCTGAGGATAATCAACCTACGTATGTCAAATTATCAAATCTGAGAGAAATCAATCTGCGTATATCAAATTATCAAATCTGAGGATAATCATGAAGAAATATCCGTGATACCTTCACCTTATTAGTCTTATTTCTCCAGTAAAAGTAGTCACGAGCAACTTTCAGAAAAATTCTGGCCTTTCAATTAATAATCATGTTTTTATACTCGCTTCAATCGAAGTAATTTATATTACAGTTATACCAAGGTATGCTGTCACCTAACATGATGTCCCATCACATACGAATTTTATTTTATAAAACAGCACATGCTCTTTGAATTTTATGAGATTACTGTGGGTATATCAGTCTATCTCTACATAAAGAAAAACTAATAATCAATGTCCCAATTGAATTCCAAATAATTGGCATACATGATTAATCTTTAATTAAGGCTCGTCTAAGAAGAGTAGTTCATTTCATTCTAACTTACATTCCTCTTAAGTCTAGTTGTCTAAGCATTACATTTCTATCGTGTTGTTAGTCTCATTGAAAAATAATATCGCATTTTTATCTTGGCTTTTCAATGAGTTAGAGCAGATGTTTTTAAAAATAACATCTTAAATTCAGAATTCATTCCATAACTAGAATATTTATATTTAAGACACTTTTAAATATCTAAAAACATTTACTTCAACTTGATCGAATTCAAACTCTTTGAAACCTTTTAATCTTAACTATCATCTAATTACCATTTTAAGTTCAGTTGATAACTTATATTATGATTTCTTGTAAAAAACGAAATTTTACAGATAAAATTCACTTATTCACAATTCACATTTTCATGCTTTTATAAATTTTATTTTTGACTTTAAAAAATAAATATTCATTTCTTCTTTCACATCCATTATTACTAAAATTATACATATCATTTAAGCAATTATTATTTAATGTACAGTTGATAATTCATTATTGTAATTTCTTGTAATAAACGAAATTTTACAAGCAAAATTCACAAATTCAAATTCACGTTTTCATAAATTTCATTTTCCATTTAAAACTAACTATTGAGTTCTGTTGTTGTTACTAATGACTCTTGCCATGGACAAGCCCACTGATAAATGAGTGGATTTAAGCCGAAATAAGCGTCTCTTGTTTTTGAAGTAGCGCCAGCTAGGGCCGAGAATATGACTTTAGCTACATACATTTCACAACCTTTTTTTATGAGGAGAATTTCATTCATGCTTTTTCATTCACTCATCCACAGATCATAATTTAGATCTGGAACAGAGAACGATACTCTCTGACAGAGTACTTCCTGGTGTATTACTCTCGACATGGTGTACTTTGAGACCACGACAGAATTAACGAGCGCCAGCCACCACACACTCGGGAAATCTTTGGCCGGCGAGTTTCAAACATGCAACCTAAGGAATAAGAGTTCAATACTCAACCAACCTGTAATCGAATTCTTCTTTCATATTTATCATTTATAAATTTTCATTAATTTTCATTATTTCTAAATTTTCATTAATTTTCATTATTTCTAAATTTTCATTAATTTTCATTATTTCTAAATTTTCATTAATTTTCATTATTTCTAAATTATCATTACATTTCGTTATTTCTAAATTATCATTACATTTCGTTATTTCTAAATTATCATTATATTTCATTATTTCTAAATTATCATTATATTTCATTATTTCTAAATTATCATTAATTTCTAAATTAGCTAAATTATCATTTCTAAATTATAATTTTATATTTATCATCCTATATTTATTTTCTAATTTTCTATTTCTAAATTTTCTATGTTAAAATAGTATTTGCAAACTTTTAAATAGCCTTGACATGTCATAAAAATTGTTTTCAAAGCTTTATTTTGTAAGGTATATTTTTTTCAGTCTACATATTAAGCGACTAAGGTAGGCTTTTAAATATATAACGATTAATGCGTAGCTCAAAATGAAACTGAGAATTATCACATATTTAGAATTTTTTCACAATTCGTTTGAATGACAATTGCTTTAAAATTCTCTTAATTCATTTAGAATTACTTATTTTCAGAATCACCACTTTGCAAAATAAAATGTTTTATTGAAAACTGAACAACTAAAATAATGCGTATTTCATGAAGATTATCAATTAATATACATTTTTTTGGAAATCTATATTTTTAATGTTAATTAATGGGAGATTAATTCAATGAGATTTAACATAATTTCTTAATCTTATTTCCCAGACAAACAACAAGGGCTGAAATTCAAATAACAAATTACAGACACCTACTTAAAACGAAAAATTATTTGGAAAATGCTGATTAAAATGTTTTAAATCCGTAAAATAAATAAATAATTAGCTGACGTCTTTTATCTACTACAGAAACTCATTACTTTTAATGGCGATTCGAAGCCACGTGCTGATGAAAGAAAAATCAAAATGAGAATTTCCTGCAACTAAATAAAAACAGTTATTGAGAAATATGTGGGATTCCTCTTATCTCTCTCGTCTCTTTTTATAGAGAGAATAAAATTTCTTAATTAGTTCTTGATGTTTGGGCATGTTTTTAAAGTGTTAATGCTTATTTTGCATTTCAATGAATCGGATTAAAGATTTATAAAATCTTTTTAAAGAGTTTATTTGATTTTTTTTTGAAAATTAAGATATTACTAATGAACAAATTTTATTTATTATGTCTAAATAAACATCTAAATTTAAATCTCTAAAATGTTAATTATTTTTGAAACTGAGAAGGAGGAATAATAATAATATATTATTATTTTTTAAAATAACATTTCTTAAAATATTATATAAATATTTCATGAATAATCTGCAATTAAATGTTTGGAAAAATTCTTAAATAAAGGTCGATTCAAAAGTAAAATTAGAGATACATCTCCCAATAAAAGAAACAAGGGACAGACGTTCAATTGTAAACCCGTTAATAAGATATAACATAATAAAATTCTTTTTTTATGGAAATAAAGTATACAAATATTTTTTATGGAAATAAAGCATACAAATATTTTTTAATGAAATGCCACTCACACAATTTTTTTAACATTTACAGAATTAAAATAATCACACACACACACACACACACACACACACACACACACACACACACACAGAGAGAGAGAGAGAGAGAGAGAGAGAGAATGAGACAATGAATATAACTTTTTTAATTCCACATGTTATCCGATGGTATATACAATTTATGGTATATACAATTATGCTATTAGATTATATTGGATTAAATTGTATCATATAATTAAATATATTCTTTTAAATGTAATCCTGTTAGTATTATTTGCCAAATAAGCGAAGAAAATCAAAAGTATAGAGGTTTAAATAATGAACTTACAGTTCTATAGTTTTTTTTTCAGTTGGTAAATTAAAAAAAAAAACATTTTAATTTTCCTGATTCCATATGTAAATATTAAAAAAAAATTAGTTGTTCAAATAACTAATCAATAATTCTATTTACAAATGTTGGACAAATAATATCTAATATATAATACACAAAATAATACATATTTCCCTTTCAGAAAGTCTAAGAAGGTAGTTACACTCGCTTGAAACAATTGATTAATGATTTAAAGTGGGAACATAAAATATGCTCGACTGATATCTAAATTATCAACCTAGTCTAAGAGACTGCTAATTTCCTAATGCGTTGGGCTCATTGCATTATTCAGAAAAAAATTAAGTGCTAAAGTTAATTTGTATATCTTGTTAATATTAATGTAAGTGACATTAAATGGTGTCTGCATTCGTTATACCCTTTATTAATACATATATTTTCCTACGACAATTACGTAACACTTTACATTGAGTAGGAAAAGCGCTAAAACATTCAAAGTATAAATAATTTTTACTTTTCTTTTAAAAAGCAGAATTTCAATAATATATTTGTTAAATTTAAAACTGAAACGTTTGCATAATAAATATAATTTGATTGAATTCGTTGATTCTTCTTGTTGTCAAAATACAGTTCATTTCCAATTTTTTGTAATGTTTTAAATTTTTTTCCATTAATTTTGTGCTAAATAATTAATCATTCCCATAAAAGTTCTTTAATTATTGATTAGGAAAATTCTGTTTAAAATCTCAAAGTGTATATGTTCATAAATTTAATTAGTTTCTGTTGAACATTGAGAATCTACCCATAAACATTTATGCGAATAACCTCAAATGAAATATAATTATTTCTGTAAATCATCTTTAAAGTGATCAGTCAAACTCGGATTAGACGGAATATTTAAATTAAAACTGTTAAAAAGATTTAATTAAAACGGCATTAACGGGAGTAATTATTAGATTGCTTTTTCGGTATGAAGCATTAAAATCTGAATAATATCTGAAAGTTTTTTTTAATGAATATTTATCAAACAGTTTTTTTAATGCAAAAATAGTAATAAATTATTTTCCTGCCAAATGAAATTAGTTTCTATTGGATTGAACTTTGACTATTGATTACTAGACTACAGTTACTGGTAGCATCATTATTCATTCGTTTACCATTGATACGAAAAGCAAGAATTTAATGTTCTAATTACAAATAAAGTATTTCCGACAGGACTGAGAGAATAAAAATAAAGATTGTTTTCTTTATTCATATTAAAGCATATAATTTTATGGTTTATTTTGAGTTAATGGTGTAGTTACCCTCATAATCTTTATTGTTTTCTCACCTAGTGCGAAATCCTCAATCTCGAAAGAGTAACAGAAAGATGCTTTTTTTAAACATAAATTGGAAATTAATTTAATTTAATTTTCTTCTTCTTTAAATATTTTAATATAAATTATATTTAGTTATAATATAATTTTATGATATATCAAATATTATATTATTATATTAATTAAATTATATTTATTTATTATAAAGACTAAGCTTGCTGAAAAATTTGTAATCAGAGTGTCAAGAGTCAAATAAAATTTATGACTATTTTTATCTCACATCTGAATCTGTTGAATCTTTTTATCAACAAAACATCTCTGCAATCATAATTTAACGTTTTGTCAAAAAATCAGAACTTTTTAATATTAAAATTTATTTATAAAATTAACTTTTCCTTAGGAAGAGTGTGTAAAACCTAAACAACAATTATTAACTTTATTAATTTCTTTGAAATGTTACTAAATGATCTACTAAGGAGTATTATATTAATTTGGTATGACTCCGATCATTTATATATCATTTCTTTAAGTCGTCTATAATTTTATCATGATTTATCAGACTTAAATTGCCATTAAACGTGTAAAAATTAATTAAAATTTGAAGCTGAGTAAATGTAAAACTTGAGTAATATTGGCTAAATTACCACTTCTTAAGAAAAGTCTTTAAACCATCTACTCACAAAATCTGAAATAACATATGTGCATATACTTTCTCTATTATTCAGTTAATAATAAATAAATAGAAAAATTAGAAGCACTGCATTAATTGAAATTAGAAATAATGCCTACAATCTTAAAATATCAAAATTTTATTTAATATCTAATAAAATTAGAGTTGTATGATAATTTCTCTTAAATCTCTGATTATCTTATTATTATGAATTAAGCTAATATTCTCATTCTCTGAAATTCGATTAATTGTTGCATGGAATTTTATTGCGGCTGAAGTAGAAATTGAATCGAATAATCTTACTTAAAATTTTGCTAATCATTGGTTCCAGAAATACTGATTGGGATGTTAAACTATAGATGGTATTGCACAGGAAACACTTCTAATTTCTGTAGTAAAAAGATCTTCCTATTTGCGATGAACAAAGCATATAATATCATACTGTGAAGGGTATTTAAGATTAATTTATTTCGATTGAAAAAGGAAAATTATATAATGATAATATTTAAATACTAGGATTTTCATTAAATGGTGAATTAAGGTCTTAACATGAATAACATTTTTTAACTATGCAAAATACAAAAGCTTGATTTTGTTCGTATTGAAAATCAGTCTGAATATAAAAGCCATATTCTTCATATAATTTGCTCAATTGTAATTTTTATTTTACGTTCTGCTCGGATCGAAGTCGAAAATTATTCCATAATGTAAATATTATTGAAATATTTGCTTTTTCTTCTTTAAAAATTTTAAATCATATTTTGCAATAATTGAAATTTTGTCTAAGTTTTTTTTTAAAAAAAATATGTGTTTAAAAAGCTTTAAAATTTATTGAAATGCCCCCTAAAAGTATTTAAAAAAACGTGTTATAATTAATTTTTTATACATTACTTAATTTATAAAGTTTCCTATTTAAAATTGAATATATATATATATAAATTATGGATTACTAAAACTTTAAAAACAGCTTACTGTTTCAAGTCTTCAGCTTTTTCTTGAACTAAATGCAACTAAACTAGGAAACCTTAGATTTAAGGATGAAACAATATTTTGGTTTTGTTCTTTTATATTGTGTAAATTAAAATAAATGTGATAATATACATTTTTATACTTTAACTTTGTTGCACACTAGTAACTCATTCAGTTTTAAAGTATTTTGATATTTTATTGGATAAGGCACTGATTTATTTGCTTATTAAAGTGTTGATTTATCTGTTGCACTGTAAAAAATCCTCCCTTTTTGGAATATTATAAACAAGAGACAAGCAAAAATACAAAATGACTAGCAATTAAGTCATAAAAGGAAAATGACCAGTTCATAAAAATTACGCAAAAGTATATGTAATTTAAAGCGAAATCACATTATCAAGGAAATACTAAAACGCATATAAACGTTTCGCAGTTGTTGTTTGCAAAATTCATTTCAACCACAACATATAAAGAATATTAAATTCATTTCTATATTAAAATTTTTGTAAAAATAAATTTGATAACTTCATTACTTTTTTGTATAATTTTCCTGTATCTTTTCCCAAAGGCTTCTCTCATGTCAAATGGTGACCGCAAATTGGGAATCGTAGCATTTTTGACTATGATCCTCGATATTAAATTAAACCCTTCTTTGAATTAGTTTAATTTAATTTGAATACATCTCAAGTTACCTAGATTTTTTTTCCTTTTTTTTGCCATACATTTTGCTTTGGTATGTCAAATGCATTTTTTTACAATTAAATTCATCAGCGAAGAAAGAGATTAGAACTTATTTTCACTTTAAAAAGGCCTTCAACAATATTGGTCCTTAATCAACGTTTAAAATTAAACAAAAAGGGATTGATTCCATAGTAACATCATTTTCCCTTTCCCCTAATGAAGAGGACTTAAGAGATTGTATGTTTTAAATGTCGAAATAAACTTATAATGAGGGAAAAAGCAAAAAAGGGAAAAAACATATTAATTGAGTTTAAAAAAATTAAGGTTTAATAAAAGTTTAAGGGCTGAATAAAATTTTTTGCTCATGTCATAGTTATGAATACATATTATAAATCATTAGATAGACTTAAGGAAACTATGAGTAAACATGAAATTTGAGATACAAGAAAAAGAGGGGTATTAATTTTTTACACATCAGTCGACCATCCCATTTATAAATATTTCTTTGAAATACTTCCAGAAATATTTTTCCATTAATTACTTGATTCAAATATAATCACCTTAAAAATAATTTTCGTTCTCAGGAAGCATTTGACTTTATATCTCGATTTAATTAATGTCAAGTGATTTTTTTAATTAAAAATGATTCAAATATATTTAAATGTGAACTTCTTTCAGAAAGGTAACATTTTTTTCTCTTTGGATTACAGTGGAGTTGAAAGTAAGTAAGTTTTTAAAATGATTTTTTTCTTACTTTTCCGGAGCGATAAATTTTGTTTATTAGATCTTGTTTGAGCGAACTTTTCACATTCATATTTGAACAGTGAATGGTTAAATATTTCTATTGAATGCATTTTTTTATCTTGATAATCATGATGATTAAAAATAATAAAAGTAAAATACAGATAAATGCATATGTTACGGTAAAATCAATAAACTGGTCATTATAATAATAACCGATTATCAGCACCGGTAATTTTGCATAATCATAGTGATTATATGGAATTAATCTTGATAATTTCGTTCTTAATCACCCTCTGTAATTATACATAATCTCCAACAAATTTATTTTTGATAAAGCATAATTATTGGTTATTATATATATAATCAACCGGATTAATCAAATTTACCGTAACACATTCATTAAATTAATAAGATGAACATGAATTGAAATCTAGAAAAAAATTATTTGTATTAACTTGTGGAAGGAAAAATTAAACATTAAATCTACCAATTTGTTATTTTTTCCCTTCTCCAAAATAATAATATTAAATTCATTTTCAAGGGAACCAACATATTTTTTAAAACATTTTGTAATGTATAAACTCAGATTACTGATATTTATAAATTCCAAACACTTGCAATCGGTAATTACTGAATCGGTCACGGTAAAACATGTATAAAGAAAGGGAGAACGTTGAAGTGCGATTATGATAGAAGAAAATAAGCATATATGAATTATAGCAAATAATCAATGAACTTAATGTTCAATGGTTTTCTTTTATGTTTAACGAATCTCAAGAAGAATATATCTTCATTGTGAATTGTTTTTAAATTAAAATGTAGTTTTAGAAAAATACATATTTTCTGAAAATTCTGGATATTGTAACACACCAATAAATTCCTCTGAAATAAATAAAAAAATTACTAACCAGTCTCATATTGCATATTAGGTCTAATAATTAAATATATTGGTTGACATATTTTTCCAATGCAGTTTTGTTCAAATCATAAAATATTAGTTATGATTATCTGTAGAAGAATATCTTGTTTGCCATTTAATTATCTGTAGAATTTAATTATCTGTAATCTAATTCTATTTTGAATTTTGGATCTAATCTGTTGAATTAAGACATCCAGTACGGTCTTATTGATTATATTACTATGCCCAAATGTACCATATATTAGTTAATGAGAAAAGAGAAATCATATCACTGACTCTCCGATCCGCCTGAAGGTACGTAGATAAATAATATTGAATGACCGGACCGTGTCAATGGCAACACTGACGGGAACTGTGGTTGAGTCCTAAGTGCCATTATCGTCCACGGTACAACCCTTCCCCAAGGAAGTACAACTCGTCATGACGAGAAAAGGGAAGGGAGAACAATCCTGCAGGCATTGATGTCTATCGAATTTGTGACTTAAGAACGTAACGTTTCTGAACGTAATGAAAGTGACTGTCATTAGCTTTCCGATATCACAGCATACTATATCCTATGATGCAGATTCTTATAATCGGAAATGAAAAGCATGTACCATATACTGTTTCGGCGCTAATATGAAAGGGCAGGACTTTGTCATTGATTTTTGGTGGCTTAAGATTGGAGTATAATTTATTAATCAAAGGTTTTAAGGAGTATCGAAAAAAACCATTACAAAATGTTATCTGCCTGCATCCCTAAAAACAAAAGCTATAAATGAGAATTTCCTTCCCCGTATATTTTCCAACGTCCCTTTAACTAAAGGATCAATTCTACAATTAATCAACTAGTTTTGGACAAACATTTCTATACGCCAAAATATATCGATAAATAAAATCCTAATTTAAAGATATCCTAATTATCTAATCCTAATTTTAAAGAATATAGTAAGAGGGATTTATTACTATTAGATAAATAAATAATTTTATTCTTAAAAACAATATTTGGAGTTAAGTATACATTTTGTGAACTTCAGTGCCATCTTTATTTTTTGGATTAATAATTAAGAATACATAATAATAAAGAATACATAACTGATTCATTGGATTAATAATAAAGAATAATAATATCTTATAAATTTTTTATTTCTTTCACATTTGTAAAGAAAATTTGCAATCAATGTTTCTGATGAGGTTGAATTTGGAAATTTTATATACTTATAAATTTTGGATTGTAATATGCTATTTCATATTTTGAGTTTTATATGTTAATCAATTGTCAAATTTTATTCCATACTCGTGTCTTTACTGGTTAGAAATTTGAATGCAATTAATAGTAAATTTCCATAATCTTTGCAATAATGAATAGTAAATTAAATTTTCAAAATATATATTTAAAATAAATGATCTTCCTTTTTTTCGATTTATAAACCATATTATTTTGGCATTAGTTTTTAAGCTTATATGGAAATAACGACGCTATTTAAATATATTTCATTCAACATGTGATAAAATTTAATAGTAATGTTTAAGAAAGTTTAATTATATATATTTTAAATAGTTAGTAGAATTCCACCATTTTTTTCTGTAATGTAATTATTCATTTTATCAGAATACTTAGTCATATTATATGAAGTAAATTAAAAGCAACGGCTGAGGTGGCTCCATTTTTTGTCTGAACATTCATTATTCCTCATTAGTCTGTAAAACAGAATAAGGGAATTAATTAGAATAAAAAAAATTAAGGAAATTTCAAAACCGGTAATTTAATTTGCTAATCATATTTAGTTATTAACGAGTTGTTAGAATTTTTGTACTTCGTTAACTTTTAATCAGGGAAACTAAATTTAACCTTAAGGCGTATATTATCATTAATGCTGATTCTCTTAAAATATATCCGAAACTTCCCTAAGAAAAGTTGGCTTTTATATTTTAAAACGTTTTTTTTAATAATATTTTTTGTGTGGCTAAAAAGAAGAATCAAGTAAATGTTTAGGTGTTTCTAAATAATGTATATTAAAAAAGTTTTAAGCCTAATTTTATATATATAATCTCTTTTTTTTTAATTCCGTGAGGATAACTTATTTTGCTAATCATATTGTTTATCATATGCTAATCATCAATCAAACATATGATTATCATACTGCTAATCATAATTGTTTTAATATTATTTTAAAACAATTAAGTCAAACTAAAGCACACGCGAAAATTCTGAATGTAAAAATTGTGATCTTCATTTAGAAATTTAAATATTTTTAAAATTTTACGTTTAATTTTGTATACCTGTAATTTCAGAACCCCAAAAGATAAACTGCAGATGCAACTGGTTTATGTTATTATCGAACAAATTCTGATATTTACATACCAACAGAAATTGCTTTTTTGAATTGGTAATATAATTGTTTATTCAAAATTTTAATATAAAGCAATATTCAATATTATTTTCAAAATCCTCCACAATTTATGTTTCTTTTTCTTTTAAAAACTGATATTATACAGGAAATAATAAAATAATATAAAAATAAACTTCTTTTAACAGAAAAATATATCCTAACCCCTTCTAGTTGCTAAACGCAAATGATAAGTGCTTATACGTAATAAGAAAATAACCGACATTGTTGAGGTGGATAAATGAATTAGTTGTTTATTATAACAGTCATTTTTAATACATTAAAATTATTGCACTGACATCTAAAAAGTAGATTACAAAAGCAAAATATATAATAACTCTAATAATGTTTGGTTTATTTATGTGAGTGCTTGTAAATATATTTCATGGAATACAAAATAGTTAAGTATGAGAGAACATAACGAGAAATGCTATTTCTTGCAAATATTTAAATGAGATTAAAAATAGTTGTAGCAGGATATTTCCTTTGTTAGAAAATTTTCAACTAATAAAATGTCCCCCACACCAACATATTTAAGTTAATCTTATAGTATACTATAACGCTCAAAGTGAAGATTCTGAAAATCAATGGAAACAAATACCGCTCTGTGAACCATTTAGATTGGGAGAAATTCTGATCGAACCATTTCGGATAATCTTGTGAGAAGAGTTGGTGAGATAGGATTTGCACGATTTCTTAGATGGCTCTTCTCATTTAAGGGGGTTACGATCGTTCGTTATTACGGGTTATATAATTTACAGAATATTCATTTCATTTAGAAAATAGTCTGTAAATCAAGCTCCTTATGGTTTCAAGTGTTGTCCCTAGAAATGAAATCTTTGCGGACGGCTCCAAGTTGAAGATCCCTATAATTCTTTTAAGAAACGTGTCTCCAAACTGCAGTTCGAACATAGTATTCGCATCAAAAGTGTACGTTTCTGTGTTGACTTAGAATATAAATCTACACCATATAGGAAAATCATCTGCACAAGTAATAGATTACCCTTTAGATGAAGCAGATATTTTGCTTCTCTAGGTCATAATTTCTTGTGAACCATACATTGATTGCTTAAACTATCAAGACATTATGGACTCGATTAACATCTATATATGTCTACACGTCTACACAATCTGGTGTCCAAGAAAATTCTCTATCTACAAGTTCCTTTTTGAGAAGTGAAGGGGAAATGCATTTTATGATAAGTCTACTTAAATCTTCTTAGATCAGCGTCTGTAGTCAGTTAACGACTTTTAAGATGTCTTTGTTGCAGTCCCAGAAATGAGCTCAAAAGAGTAGTCTAAAAGTCAACTTTCAATTATACCATGAATTTAATGGTACTTATCAAACATGTGCAGCTGTTGAAGATACCTACTAATTTATTACAGGATTTTATTACTTCAGTTTAAGACACTACTAACCACCGATGGACTTTCTCTTTAAACTGGCAAGATTCAGTCCTATTGTCTAGTGATTAATTTTAAAGTGATTTCAAGAATTCATTTCCATTATAAACCATTAATTGCGAAATTTTATTGCCAAAATTTATTTTAATAATTGTGTATAACTGAAATGGAAAATTTATATGCAAATATTTTACACTTACACAATTATATATTTTTTTCTATAATTTAACTTGAACTATAGCATTTCTGTTGAACCATTTTAAATGAAAAAGGGAAATTTTTCAAAATTATTTTTGATAAACATAATTACAAGAAATAAATAAGAACAATTAATTGTCTATTTCTTCTAATATAGAACTAATTAAAATGTTAATTAAAATTTACTATACTAATTAAAGTCTTTAGCATTTTACATATAACAAATTTTTTTAAAAATATTGTTTCTTTACGAAACAAAAGTTGATAATAAATTCTGTGAAATATTTACTTTAACATCAACGCGTGAAAACTGTTTCTATAATTCTTGTTGTGAACGCATGGATCTTTATTTATTATGAATCTCCAAGCATATTTTAATATCAATTGCATTGCTAGGTTTAGAAAAATTCCCAATTAAATTTTTTTATCTAAATTCTTAAATCAAGTTAACGCATAATGGTGAAATGAATTCATTCAAATTAGAAAATGTTGAAAAGAGAAGATATAGATTTTTTTCTAAGCAAAATTGGTCGAGAAAACTAAGAATTGACGAATTCATTAATATGATAATATCGTTGAAACTTATATGAAATAAAAAAGCCGTTTCTGCATAAAACTGGGGAGTTGCTTATACTTTATATGCTTTCTTATTCTACATACTACGAATTTCTTAATTAATAAATAAAGTACGTCGTAATAAAAATATTTGGCTAAAATTTAATTAGTTATGGTAATATGATAATAATTAAAATTCCAAAGTTGATTTCGAGAATTTTATTAAAATAGTGTACAGACTTAAGAATGGCTGGAAAGAAGAGACAACATTTTAAATATAGCAACGAAGGTGAAATGTTTTTAAAAATCATCTCATTATTAATTAATTTTTCTTATTATAAATTAAAATTATGTGGTATCCTCAGAGGAATGAATTGAGAGACTTAAAATCAGGCTGGTACCATATTAGAAACGTGATTCAAATTTTGGAAGGCAAAATGTAAGAATTTTTATTGAAAATATGTACTCCTCTTAAAATTGAAATGAAACGGCTTAGAAGACCTACACATGATATTTATTGGTATATTTGGCTCAGAATACCAAAAAAAGAATTATATAAAGAAATAAAAACTTGAAACCTAAAGAATTTTTATTGCAAAATTTTAATCCTGTTACACATTCCAGAGGTATTTTTCAGTCAGGATTTTTGGAATCCATTCAAAGTTAAAGAACTCCTTTTTCACATATTTGGCAAATTATATAGTACATGTAATAAATTTTATTTCTTCAATCCTTATTAATATTTTTTGATAATTAAAATTAGTAATTTAGTCATATATTCAGGAGCTGTATTTGTGGAATTAGATGCCCCTATGTTTTCCTGTAAGCGTATCGCTTTAAAAATAATGTATCCTTACGAATAATATCTGATAATTAAATTATGGATTTAGTCATATATTCAGGAGTAGTATTTTCGAAATCAGTTTCCCCTATGTTTTCCTATAAGCGTATCGCTTTAAAAATAATATATCCTTACAAAATTTTTTTAATAATTAAAATTATGGATTTAGTCATAGATTTAGGAGCTGTATTTGTGGAATTAGATGCCCCTATGCTTTCCAATAAACGTATCGCTTTAAAAATAATGTATCTCAAAAAATTAAGTTAACAACGTAACTTCTTCTTCACCCAACTGAGTCCCAAAATTAAGAAGGTCATCTTAAACTAATATTCAAAACTTCTGCTTTTTTTTAAATGTTATTATAATTTAGAATTAATTAGGAAATATCTTGTACTACAGCGGTTTTCTTGTTTGGCGATTAACAATTGTAGACATTCATCTTATCTTTATATAGAAAAGGAAATAATTAGATATATATTTCTGTCGAACGAAAAACGATTAAGAAGCAACAATGTATGACATTTTCCTGCCGCTGGTGAGGAAAATGGGAATCTTTACAAATGAGGAGCTATAATATATTGAATGGAGCAGTTTGACAACGTAATTGGCAGCTGGATAGGCTTAGACGTCTTTTCACCGGAATTGAATATTCAAGTGCTTCTCAAAATTAGAAAGAGTTTTAGACATTTACCAAAATTATCTTTGAAAGAACATTCTGAAATCTTGTAACTTCTTATGAAAATTCCTTAATTGAAAGATAAGCTCATAAATATCTGAAAAGCCTTGACATTGACCTTACATCTTTATTAATAACGATTTTTAAAATGTAATATTTCTTGAAAACTCTATTTTAGTTTGTTTCAACATGATTAAATATATGAAAGAATGTCAAGGATTGTAATTTATCATTGAAATTGTCTTTACGTTATTTGCGAAGTTTTATTGGCTTTTCTGGGGGAAAAAATCAAGTTCAAAATAATGTTTTTTAAACAAAGTCTTTTGTAGAATTTAATCAAATCAGCTCTTCCAGAAAAAAACTCAGAACTAGAATACTAAATTTCCTTCACTATTTAATAAATTAATTCTTCTTAGTGTAGGGCTGTAACAGTAAACAACTGAGTGTTAGTGTAACAGAAAACAACCGAGGGCCTTACGTTATTTATTCTTTCTTCGTGGAATGTTTTTTCCAGGAGACTTTTCGTAAAGAGTAAAACGTGGCTACCTTTAAAAAATTATTATTTATTTTATTTTTTATAATTTAAGGCGTCATTTTAAGGACACCATGATATCAGGAAGATTAAATGGAGAAGGTTTTGAATTTATTTAAAACATAATGTTAATGAAAATGAATTATATTTTGTTTAATTGGTTTTTAAAAAAATACAAATTTGGATGATCTGCTTTATTTTTTAACCATTCTTAGAAGAAAATAAATGTGGAAGTTGAAGAAAATGACTTAAGTTTTGCCGAAGTGTTAGGCTATTAGAATTTTATTTTGCATCATAAAAAATCAAAACATGAGAAATAATATTTTGCTAGAAGAGTGATATTTCTGATCTTTGGAAATATTTTAGTATTATATAAACGTACAAACTTCAAATGTCAGATGTGAATGATACATAAAAATAAGTTGTCTTAGATTAATTAAATTAAAAACATCATTTTCCGACGATAGTTATTAAAGAAAACAATATGGTTATAACAACACTTGCAGGAAGTCTATGGTTCAACAAGTATGGAATATTAAAATTATAACATTGATATTAAAACATTTTCAGCTAATTAAGAAAAGTTAGGCTTTTAAAAGGTTTATATTAACTATCTTTTGTACGTTGTTTTCACGCACATAGCATTATCACCTTATTGTCATTTTAATACTTTAGTGCAAGGATAGTGCAAAGGCAAATGAGATGATGGAATAAATGGATATTGTCCAGTGACAACATCATCCCATTATTACATGATATTATTCTCTTTACGCATGCGTTTTGAAGAAATTGGCTTCAAAATAATTTTATATGGCTTTTTTTATTTTTTCTTTAAATTTAGGATGCCTTTTTAACAACGTGAAAGGCATAATTTTTGTGTTTATACATTTATTTGAAATTAAGTGAAATGTTTCCTTCAAGTAGCGATTGATACAGAATAAATTTTTCGCACTGTATATTGCTCAGTTAACGCGTGTAATTGATTTTTCCCTAGCATGTCATTATAAAAGATGTTAACATTTCAGAAGGAATCAGGTGAATTTTTTCAGAATACAAACGGAAATGCAAGTGCTGTTATTTTTGACTAGATCTTTAGTCTAGTGGAGGGTGAAAGTAAGTTAATTAAATATATTATTTTTTAATTATTGGAAAATCATTAAGCCTAAACATTATGTATTCGAGGAATAATGAGCTATTAGAAATAAATGCGTGTATGCAATGTATGACAATTTAAGCATGAAAGCAGCAAAAAGGTTCTGTTTTACCAAAATCTGGCTCATAGTAAATTAATATAAGGCAGAGGTAATGATTTTGCTTATTGTAAAATTCACCACAGAATTAATTTCGGATGCTTTTTGATAATTGATATTTCGACTTAAATTCCCCTTAGAAATTATGAGCGGACGTTCGGTAAAATGAACTTAATTTGATAAGATTGAACAATTTAGCAAAGTTTCTCTGGTAATCGTTAACTAAATCTCCATGGAAATTGAGATGGAAAATTTAGTCCTTGTTTGATAAAATTCAATTCTAAAAATGTCCAAATTCCGCTGTCACGTCATTTACCCAAAGGATAAAATTTAAAATTGCGGATAATTCCTTAAAAAGGTAAGGTAGATGGACTAATTTCTATTTGAATATATTAAGTCCTTTAATTAAATATGTAAATACCAAGAATAATTTGTATTTTTCCGAAATTCACGAATTCTGTTAGCTATTCAGCTAAGCTAGTACGTTAAAATGAGATTTTTATTCAAATGAGAACACAATTATTGAGAAAAGTGGTGAATTACCTTAGCTGTTTAATTAACAAAGTTTTTAATCAGTAAAAGAAAAGCAAAAATGGAAAAAAGTGAAATAAATGAGCTTCAATGTAATAAGTGCTTTCAGTCTTTTCTTATAATAAATGTGTGCTAACATGAGTGTGTGTGCATGCCAAATTAAGCACATATATGTTTTGGAGGGTGGAAATTTGTTACTCAGATATATATATTAAAAAAAATAGTATTTTAATTAAATATGCGAAAATTTGCCTTTTTCTTAAAGAGTTTTCGATTATATAAAAGTATTTTACAACATTTTAAAATTCAAAATATTATCATTAAAAAAATCTGAGATATCTTGCCTTAAAAATTTTTTCAGTTAAAAATATTTTAACCTCATTTTCTAATATTAAATTTACAAAAAATTAAAATGAAATTTAATACTTTTTGCATGTAAGGAAAAATAGATTTTTATCAGCGTTTTTCCTTTATGCTGTTAAAGGATGATATGAAAAAAATTAAGTAAATTAAAAATCAAGCTCACTATGTGTGTTGTTAATAATAAGCATATTCGTTTAGCTATAAAAATAATCTGAGTGAAATAAAAAATGGTATTTATACTCTTTCAGCCAATATATCCTCTGATGAATTAGGATTCATTTTAGTTTCTTTCAGACTCATGGTTTCATGGGAGATTAAATATTAGTATTTTATAAGAACGAACAATTTAAATGATGCTGTTTCTCATAAGACGAAGATATACCAATCAGCTCCAGGTTTTTTTCCCAAGGCAGGTTAGGAAAAGATTATGAAATTGTTTGTTCTAAAAATGGTTTTGGAAGTTTGAGTGTCGGTAGTATTTCATTGAATATGATTACTCACAAACAAAGGACTGTGAAAAATTTAGTTTTAAAATAATTTTGGACTTCATTGGTAGACATACATTCATTGGTAGAATAAATATGAATTGCTATTATTTACATCAATTATATGAAGTAAAAAAAAGAAAGTAAAGTTGAAAACTGAATTTTAACTGAACACTTTTAGTTTTAAGCTTTGAAAGTAAAGCTTAAAACTGAACTTCATAATAACTAAATTTTTTGAATACTTTTAAAAAAATAATAACTGTAATAAAAAGCAATTTTTGTGTTATCTTAAGAATTAAAATAATAATACAATCGAATGATTTTAATATAATGAAACTATAAAAAAATCCAAATATTGACAATTTTTTATAATGTTTTTTTTATTTTTCCATTATTTTTTTTACATTTCCCCCTATATTTATATAATAAAGGACAAAGTTTCATAAGAAATTGAAATTCTTTTTATTGTTTGAAGAAATATTTAATCACATAGTATTTTTGTTGAATGAAATAGTTTCATTTAATACAATTGCCTTTGAGTGGTTTATTACCGGACCGGTTGACTCAATGGAAGAATATTATTACTAAAATGTTCCGATTAAAAGTTAGATTATAAGTTAAATTTTCATTGTAAATACAGCAACATTTGGAGCCAACATTAACCTGGAGAAATAACAAACTTATTTTCGTTTCTTAATGATTAACAATGGAAAAGAACCATTGAGAAACATTAAAAGTAACAACGAAAAAAAGATTAAGAAAAACTTCAAAAATTTATAATTGTAAAATAAAATCTAAATACATTCCAAAAATAATTAGAAAGAGAAAAACAATGATCTTGTAAATAAAATTGCTTTCATTAAAAAGATATATGTACATATATTAAGATTTTTAGATAATAAAATCAATTTAGTGACGTAATATGTAGGGAAGCTATTCTAGTCAAACTTTCTCTCAGTTTGTAGTTATTTAAAATTCTAATAAGAATTTTTTAAAATTATTTTTTATTTACTCATATTAACCTATAAAAGAGAATTAATGTCAACTTTGGAAGATCTTTCTGGCTTCCAAATCATAAAAACAACATATGTGGACAAACACAAGCATTCATCTTCAATAACAGTAGATATTTCTGCAGTTTATATGAAGATTAAGAACATAAAATTAAAGTAAATAGAAAATTAAATAGATAACAGGACTTTATACTACAAAGTTAAAAATACCATGTTTGATTTTCTATTATATTTAATGCTTAAAAATATCACCATAAGGAAATAATGGATATTAAACTATACATAAAGGATTTAACTGAAAGTAACCACAAACAAATCTCCTGGGAAGTCAGATGGCCATGAAATTCAAATTGTTAGTATACAACGCAGAACGTGAAGAATATTATTAGAGACATGTAGATTATTATTATTATCCTGTTTTGAAATTTCTATAAATAATATGATATTTTTTATATTATTTCGCTGTTTTATCTATTGCACATAAAGGTTTTTTTTAAATGTTTCATTTGTAAACATATAATAAAATATTTAACCTGAATTAACATTTAGGAATTGAATTTTTATTTAGTATTAAAATAAGATAGCTGTTTATATTCAGAAAGACATTTATAATGGGTTTATTAAAATAATAATTTAACATAATTTTAACATTTTAAATTTTTTTGTTATAAATAATTTCAGGAAATATAATATTTAAATTCATGTTTATATGAAATTCAACAAACAGTTGAAAATTGTATTCTCAGGCCAAGATTTAATGTATGTATTACTCTCATATCTAAATAATGGATTTTGGAAAGTAGTTCCGGAGTAACTATTAAGGCAAATTAGCTTCGAAATCAAATAAAATTATTTTACAAATAGTTTTTCCTAAAAATAAAAATTCTTGGTAAATTTAGAATATCTTCGGTGAATAAACTAAAATGTGTTATTAATAAGTACTTTAAATTATTTCATACTTTTTCCCTTTAATTTCTTATTACAAAAAGTAGTCACCTTTTCAAAAATTAAAAAAAAATATATGATAAACAATTCAGTATTTATAGAAATAAGAATAATAAACCCTATGAAGCAGAAAATGCAATTGCATAGTTGCCTGTATAACAAGCATGAAATTTTTCTGCAACGGGCAATTAATCAATTTCTAGTGATCATTGAATAAAATAATTGCAACAAGATTAATGAAATTAAAATCATCCCAAATAATTTTCCTCCAATTAAAGTCACTTTTATTTGTGTTAAATGAATTAGAATAATCCTTAAAGCTTGCCAAAGAGTTAAATTGGCACATTAATTCATTAAAATACAGCTTGTATAATCATGACATTTCATTCGAAATTAAAAATATAGCTGAATAAGCCGAATACTTGATGCGGAAAGTGTCTACTTTTCTTTCATTTCCACTTAATTAACTCCAGTGAATATTTTAGAATAATATTTGGAACTGATAATATTAATACTTTAAACTCCACATTATTTTTAATTATTACTCCAGAAAAATGTCATTTCTTTTTCACTGTCTAATCTTGACTTTAAAAGCTACAAATTCATTCTAATGATTTCGAATAAAAATAAGGATTACTTATGTTGTTCCAAACTAAGCAACTTGTCATAATATCGTTATATAATACATTTTTTCAATGAAACTCAGTATTGTTAATTATGTTATGCAGCGGAAAACAATATGTAAGCACAAAATTACATCATTTGAAGATGAAAATTATCTTTTGCTAATTTTGAGTTCAAGTTTACAATTTTATAATTATATACAAATTCCTTTTTCTAGTTATAAAATATTTAAAACTCTTCTCTTTCAGATATGCTTAACATATGCTATTAAAGGATCATTATATTCATATAGTTTTCTTTTTTTGTTTTACGCATATTTAATAAGTATGCTAAACAAGTTTTTTTATTGTATGCATTTTTTTCTACGAATTATCATTATGTATTAAATGCGTTTTTTTTCTTTGGTAAAAGCTTTGACAAATTTTTTTTAAAAATATAGAATGGACTAATGATGGTGAGTGATACTTTTTCAGTGATATACAGAATCATTATTTGAAAAAAGTGTTATTCCGAATCATTATAGAGTAAATCATCTTGTATTTTGTATGAAATGATAAGTATTTGCTTATTAATGTTAAGAACTAAAACCGTAATAGAATATCAGCTTGAAAATGAATCCTTTAAAAATATAACTTTTGAGAACATAAATAGACTTTTATTTCTTTAAAAAACTACTTATACATAATATTGAGCAAATTGGAGCTTCAGCCATTCTTGCCGATACTTCTATATTTTTTCAAAATAATTAGGCGGTAAACTTGATGAAGCTTTAGAATGAATCACTTTGAATTCAAGTCAAAGTCTCTTGTAAATATTATGTTAGTGAATGTGATGCATTTTTTTTTTGTAGAGACCCATTAAATAGATAACCTATATTATGATATTTAAATATATTTTCCATAAAAATACAGGATTCTCGACAAATATATATATCAAGACTCATGCTAGAGTGTAATTTTTCTTCTGCATTCTGTTGTTTTCAAAAGAACACTGACCAACACGATATATAAATGTGTGCAATGCTATTGTACTGTAATATCTTCAGTTTTTTTATTTTGTAACTGTTTTTAAATCTATTCTATCATTTTCCTTTGTAAGATGTATAATTTATTCTGGCCCTGATGACACTCTACAGCTTCAACTTACATTATTTTGAACTTATTATAGCTTTTAAGGATATTGCCTTGAGGTTATATTGTATACTGCCACATAATTGGATACATTGCCGCTATGATACATTCAGAAACAACTTTAATTACTATAGTTGTCATTGTTCTATAATTAAAGGAAATTTCTTGAATTTTCAGATTCTGTTCGTTAAAGTATAATTGCAAAGTTGCAAATTGAAAAAAAAAGTACAATGTTTTGATTAAGAGACCAGACCTCGAAATGATCGCTTACCAATGATTTCAAATACATAAAAGGGAACATGTCTTAGTTCAGTCAGTGTCTTAATTTAGAGTTCAGTCGTTGAAAAAGTTGTTATTTAATAATTTATATACACAAAGAATAATTAATTGAATTTTTTAGAAAATATTCATTAACCGACTTTCCTTAATGTAAGTTAATTGATGCATGAAGTATAATTATGATGAAATTTTATTTATTGAGATTGTTTAAAATAAACTAAAAATCCTTTTTACAAACTACTTTTTTTGTCCTGCTTACATCATTTGTACTCTTATAGATTGCTTTAATGTCAATGTTTTAAGTGTTTATGATGACTTATTTCTTCTACTGTAATACCATAATCAAGAACAGTTTTATTTCAACCACCAGTTTTTTTGAATAATTTTTATCTACCAAGTACTGTTGTAAATTTATTCTAAAATGGAATTTCTTTATTTCTGAGATAAATTTCATTTGAAATTAAAAGTTCTGCCCATTATTTCATAATGACAAAATATGAAAATAACCATAGTTCATTTATCATCCATACATAGACATTTAAGTATAAAATTTAAAAAGCGAATGAACTTTAAATGAATGTAATTAACAAACTCATGACAACAAGATTAAAGTGATCAATCAAATTTAACTTGACTTAAGCATCAAAAATAGAAGTGCTGAAATTGAAAATTTAATTAAATTCGCATTACAGGAAAATCTACCTTCGTATTTTTAATTTTCAGATAAGTAGAAGAGATGAAATTTTTTTTATCTGAAGTTATGATTTATCAAATATACGCTTCAAGTCAAGTTTTCTACATTTTCAAGTTGAGCTTTTATTAGATTGTAATAATGCAAATTTAATGAACTTGATCTTGACATTCAGTTTCTGTAAGTGCCAAATATTGTTTCAATTAAACCATGAAAAAATTTATTCAATTTACAAATTAAAATTAATTCTTTTTTTAAAGAGAAATTATCTGCTATGATTATTTTTTCAGAATTAATGAATTGATATAATAATTACAATAGTTCCAAATATTGTGAGATATGATTTTATGTACTGTTATATTTTTATCATTAATAATATACAAAAATATCTTCGAAATGCAAAAATATCTTCTCTATATTTTCATTTTTATATAATCACAAAATTTTTTTCAATAAATCCCGTTTATATATATATATATAAAATTGCTTCAGTAATAAAGTATTTTTAAACTCTTTGTAATGATATAGTTATTTTATATTTGATTTTATTACTTTTAATATGAAGTCTAAATCTGCACTAATATTTCAAAAAGAAATTATTTAGACAATAAGTTATTATTTTATAAATTTTGAATATAAAATAGAAGGGTATTTATACATATATATTAATTTCTTTTAATAAATAATTTATCTAGAGATTGCTGAAATCTGCTGAACTATTTTGAGAACGAAATTTTCGAAGAAAATAGTTATTTCTAAGAGTTTCAATTCTTCAAATTTTTCTCGAATTCTACGTAATGTTAAGATACTTTTGGGAAGTAATTCCATTTTTTAAAACAATGGAACCTGCTTTAAATACTACCTTCAGATCATTTACTATTAAAGTGAGGATATTCTATATAATTATCTCGTTTCTTGTTGGTGATGTAGGTAATAAAGAAATGGTCATAAAATTTAAAGAATATAAATAGACTCTTTACATGGTAAATAAATTAGTTTTTTATAAGTACTATTCATGTAAATTCAAAATATTTTTTGTTTTCATTAACATATATATGAATTAAGTTAAAGATCACCTGTAACATTTCTGTACATTTCTACGCCTGTACATTTCTACGAGAATAATGAAATACAAATTTGAATGTAATCAAATTGACTTATTATGGTAAGCAATTACTGAGTTAAATAATATTATAATCTAAATTTATCTTCTATTTAACTTTAATATAAAATTTAAATTTTACAAACTTTTTTTTCAATTTTAGAAAATATTTTATATTTTTATATATAACGAAATATTCATATTTGTTGGAGCATTACTTTTGATAATATTGATATTTGGCCTTATTTATTGCATTTCCTTTTTTTCATTCTTTCAAATGCGAAGAAAGTATACTTTGATTTACTGTTTTCTGATTCTACATATATATTTTATATATTTTTTATTACTTTAAAATTTAATGCGACTAAGTATTGAATGAAATAATGACAGCAGTTTAAATTTCTTTACAACAATGAAATGCATTATAAAAATTTAAGCAAAAATAAATATCAAAATTTAGAAAAAAATAAATCATTAAAAACTTTAAACTAGAAAATTTAAAATGTTAATGAAAAATTCTTGGTTTTTGTCGTATTTTAATTGCTTAAACTTCTAATTTTAATTTTGAGAAATTCACTTTAAGGTGCGAAAATTCATCCAACAAAACGTAGTTTTAGAAACTTGGTAGCTATATGTAAAATTGTCTGACTCACAGACAGACAAAAAACAAACAAACATAAGACGACGTATTTTTCATTAAGTGAGTACAATTTTTTATATGATGCTTAATTTCAGTTTAATCGAATATCCATACCTTTGTTATTATAATTAATTCTACATAATATTTTTAAACATTAAGTTTCGGTATCTATTTTCATTTATTTAATAAACTAAATTTACTTGAAAAACTTTAAATAATTATAATATATATTTAAAAAAATCTGTTAAATTTTTTTATTTATTCACAACTATACATTTATTCGTTTGGCTTTGGATTCCAATAAAACCTCTTTTCTAATTCATAGTTTCTTCACTTAATTTTGAAATTTTTATACGTATTTTGCTTTCCTTGTTTTCATATGATGAAAAATGCTCTTAGAGAGCCTTTATGATGGAATTAAATTTAGTATATTTATGTATATAATTTCTATAATGTATATTATTATTACTATATAAATTTTTACGTAATGCAATTGACAAGAAAATCTTACATTATGTACTTTAAATTCACAATATTACTTGATTTAATGTATAATTAAAGCAAGCACCGATTTTATTAGTTATAGATTTATACAAGACTGATGATAGAATTATTTAAAAAGTGTAGTCACTAGCCTCTTTCAAGTCATTAAAACAAACGTAAAAGAGAAATAACGGTAAATAATAAAGTATTCATCAGGTAGAAGTAGGGAGTATTAATTCTTTAATTCCAGAGATTTGAAAATTTTTAATGGAAAACAATATAGGCAAATTTTTGACGAAGAAAAAAAAATGTCTTTCATTTTCAGACATTCGAAAAGGGTAAAATTGCAGCCCTAGTCGTTAAACATTTTGAAATGTTCTTGATTGCACATTTATCTGAGCCTTTGTTGTTCAACGAAATCGATATAAGAGTGTTGCTGATAGGAAAATGAATAATTAAGTGCAAGTGGATTTTGATTAGGAAGTAAATAATTAATGGAAATTACATGACCCATTTTCGCCATGTAGATAAAAATAAACCTGTACTATGTGTAAAATGGGTTTTTTTCTGACCTCAGTTAATTGCTGATTCCATTTTAAAGAAGATAATTTTAAAAATGTTTTTGTTATAAAAATTGAGATGAAAAAACGGAAAAAAATCCGGAGAAAGGGAACACTGAAATTTATTTTCCAATTTTTTAAACTTTGTATATGGCATATTACTAAATTTGTAATAGTTAAGGATCATATTTTCTCAGTTATAATTTCAAAATAAATAGATTGTTTGAATTAAAGTATGATTTTTATACATTGGGATTTTGCTTATATGCAAGATTCACTCTCTGAATTATCTGTTTGCTATTTTTTACATTTGAAAAATTACAAAAATATATTCATTTTAGGAATTTTAAAAGATAAAATAAACAAAAGCTTACAGAAACGGAATTGAAGACACTGATGAAGCTGGATTCAAAGTTAAATGATCCAGTATATTGAGAATCGTTTTGATATATCTTAATATAAAACGTCTAGACAAAACGATCTACCCTTTGTTTTTTTTGTCTGTTTGTAACAATTCAGTTTAGTTTTAAAAAGTAAATAAACATTTAAAGAGATTTTTAAAAATATATTTTTTAGTCTGTTGACTGAACTCAAATGATATTCTTTATTTGAAATTTAGGCTTTTGCTTTTTAGCAGCTTCACATTAATCGGCAAATATGTTTTATCTCATTTTGCCCAAAGGTAACAAATAACTATAAGATGCATGTTTTTGAAGATCCCATATAGAAAAAAGTATTTTAATCTTTATAGAGCATTAAATACTAATTGTATTTAGTAAAATTTTACTTGTGTTGTTACTATTGATGATAAAACAATGACGACATAGTAATGTTTGTATATGGATGGAAAATTATCTATTAGGCTTAATCAGTCAAAATTCGAAAGAACAAATTAAAAAGAAATCGAGTGGTAAATTTTTATTAGGAGCAAATAAAAATAATCAAATTTTATCGATTTATGTAAAATTATTTCTTTCATTTTATTAATGATTCGTAAAATAAATTTTATTGTTGACATGAACAATTCGGAAACAATAGAATTGATTATGCGTAAATGTAACTTAAAAAATAATATGAAAATTCAATAATAAATGTAAATATATATAATTCATGCATTATAATATTTAATTCTTAAAACATGAAATTAACCTTCAACTAAATTTCAGAATCATCGAAGAGATTCTTCTTGCATTGAGAATAAAATTAAGAATAAATTGAAAAAAAAAACTTAATTCATATATTTTGAATTTATTATTTTTAAGAATTTAATAAAGTTATTTAATATTTTACGGGTAAAAATTTAATACAGATTACTATCATGTATTTTCTATCTAAATAATGTTATTTCATATTATATGTATTCAGTTTTAAACTGGAACTTACTAAATTTGCTTTAGAAAAGGAATTTTAAATTTGAATATGAAAACTATATATTTGAAGGAATTTCTAATAGCATTTCACATATCAAACTAATAAATTATGAATATAATGAATAGAATCATAAATGTATCAAACTGTTTATAGTGAAAATGAGCAGGCTCTAAGATATTATTTAAAAATGAATTAACGAAAATAAACAAATAGATGTATGGAATTTCAGAATCTGAAACAAAATTGAATAAGTGTTTGTAAATCCGATTCATTATAAGTAAAGAAGAAAAGTATATATATCAGATGTTGAATAAAGGATTAGGCTTAAATTTAATAATTATTTCGTCATATGAGACATATCTAATTCATACTGACAGAGAATGATCTGGTATTTTAATACACTGAAAAATAAGTTAAAATGTTTTTTCACAATGATTAAATATTGATGCAATGTATGTCTACTGATAAAAAAGAACCATATATTGGTTCTGGCACTCTATAAGTCAGATCTAGATCTAGAAGTTTAGTACAAATATACTTTGGAATGTGTGAATGTGTACTTCAGAGTGATATTAACTTTACATTTTATTAATAGAAAGTAGTGAAAATTACGAGATATTTTCTTTCTTAGTATTCAAAATTAATATAATGCTAAAGTCATTTTTTACATAAAGAAATTCACAATACCTTTCTAAAAATTTTTCATAAATATTTATCATCAATTTTTAATAACAGATTTAATTTTTCAAAGTTTATTTTTACAGAAATATATTACATGGGTGTAACAAATTTCAAGTCTTTTCGAACGAATCTTAAATCTCTTATTTTTTATTTCTCCCCGGGAATTTATTTAGGTCAGTTCATTTTTTCAAAATGAATCAGTTTTTAACTTATTATAAAAACTTATAATTTTAAAAAAAAATTTTTGCTTTTTTTATAAATAAATATAATTTTTGTGACAAACACAAAATTTTGAATTACTTCTTTCTAATTTTATATTTTATTGATCATATTTAATTTTAATATTAAAGTTTCATCACTTCGTTCTAAATCGAAATTTTGCTTTTATGTGAGATGACAGAAAATTGGAAAAATTAATTACCAAAGAATACAATGATGTAAGAGTTCAAATGCAATATCATTTAAAAGGGTTTTGCTAAGGGATACCTAAAAACACAAGTTATATAAAATATTTGATCGAAATGTTTAATAATCAATAGTCTAGGTGAGAAAAATGATTGCAAAAGGATGTAATTAATTATAAAATAAATACTTGTTCATTTCATGTTGTACTTTCAATACATATTTATATTTTTTATCAAACATTTTTATTGTTTCATTACAATTATACAAGTGTAATAAAAAAATCTGTTTAAAAATGCATATCATTTGTAAACAAGAAATGAGTAATATTAGTCTTCTAGTTCTTTTAATATAACCTTAATTACAAAAATATTTATATTTTATTTAATATTTAATATAATTTAATTACAATAATATTATATTTATATCTTATTATTAACAATGTTGTGTGTAAAAGAATATACATAAATATTCTCTTCTGAAAAGTAGGAACTTTGATTTTCCAGTGAGATGTAATTAATTAAACGAAGGAATACTGTTAGAATAACGATACATTTTATTGTGAATATTAAAGCGTATTTGAATTAAAAATCATTAATTTTAATTAAAATGTGATTGGTGAATTTTTAAAATTTTCTCATTTAATAATCAAATATAAATCATAATACTCTGTCTTATCTGGGAAAATTGAATGAATAGATGTGATGACGTTATACATACATTCATGATGTATGTTATGATATTATTAAGGTAGAAGCTGGAATTCAAAAAAATATAGTATTACTCCCATTACTGCTTTAATTATATGATCTCTGAAACTAGATATATTAATTTAAATCAGTATTGTATACTCACAATGGATGTAAAGACTTAATAATGTGGAAAATTTGCTATCCTCATATTTATGGGAGAAATTTCTTTTTGAACAAAGTAGTAACTGCAAAAGCGAAAAGGGTTTTGCTTTTAATGGAAAAATGTAAAAACAAAAATTAACGATATACAAACTTTTGTTGGAAAAATTTAATAACAATGCTTATAAGTAAAATTAATATGACGTTTCCCACCTATTCGGTAATCAGAAATATAAATGAATTAGGTTTATGTATGTGTAAAATTATGAATTTTAATTATTTTTTTTTGAAATTCAAAAGATTGAAGCCAAATGGAAACAATTTTCTTTTAATGTTAATCAATAGGAATTTGTTTTAGAATTTATTAATACTTCTAATTTTATTGGAACAAAGAAAAAAAAAAGAAATTCTCGAATTTTTCCCTGTAAAATAACTTAGCACGATAGTTTGGATTTTTTTATAGTTGAGTATTAACCGATATCAATGTATGATTTAAAGGATATATTTTACAGATGAAATTGAATTTTGACGATAAACATAACAAATTTGACATAATATCATCAAAAATTACTTATTCCATTTCTTTAAATTTTTTAATATTACCCTTTTTTAGATTCTATGAATTCTATTTATTATTTCTTTTTGAAATAGCTTAATCATACTAGGTTGGCCATTTGGCAATGCAGTTTTTATAGTTTTGATCATATCTTAAATTTATTATTTCCAATTTTTCTAGATATGCGTCAATTCGATTCTTTTAGAAACAGAACTTATTTTTCCTTAATTAACCTATCTTATACATCGTTTTTATATACCCCCTCACTGTATATCACTATTCAATAAATGTCTTCAAAATTTGTGTTAAATATGCATTTATTGTTAAGTGTTCAAATTTGTTCATTGTTAGCAGTCAATTACATGACATCAAACTTTTTTTAAGTTTCTGAACATTAGTAATTTTGGTTAGTTTTCAAATAATAATTGAAGGATTTCCACAAAAAAGAATGCCTTCAATATTTAAATTTCCTTAAGAATTATGTAATTTACAAATATAATGCCTGAAGGAGATAAAATAATATTTACCCTCGATCAAGATACTGAATATCATTTTTATATTGATTAATTGAGAGCCTTCATTCGTTATAGACATTAGTCCGGGATTTTTCTGAATATTTATTTAAACTTAGTTAAATGGGATGATATTCCAAATATTTAAAGGCAAAACTATCTTACTTCTATATTCTCAAAGTGCAAACCATTCAATATATGTAAGATAAAATCGCTAATAGTTATTACATTGAAGGATTTATTACAGATAATATTACAATACCGAACCTATTCATGCATAGATTTATTTTGTGTTTGGGAAGATTTTATTAAGATAGTAGAAAACAACAACAAAATATTGAAGTATTAAATTGATAGTTATTCTGTCTTTCATATGTCAATTTAAAACTACCCAAATTTTATACTGAACAGTATTTTATTTCCGAGATTTAATTAGATAACACATATTTTCAAGAAAATTTTACTAAATTCTAGTCTTTCAGCATTATAAAAAACTATTTCAACGTTTTTTCTTCTTATAATTCAATAAACTTTTCTCGAGGAAAATCCCTAGATATTAAATTGCTACCAAAATTTTATAAAATTCAGCAATAAAATAAGATTTTAACTTTATAAACAAAATAAGATATAGTTATATATCTTATTTTGGTAATATAGTTATATATCTTATTTTGGTATATAATAGATATAGATATAGATTTTCTGGTATATGTATGAAGTATTTGAGGCAGTTTCAAAATTATTCAAAGTAGAAACAAACTTTTTCACCAACATTTGAGTCATAATAAAAATTTCAATATAAGACTAGTAAAATATTTTAACATCATATTGTAGAAGCAACTAAAAAAAGAGACTTTAAAAGAGCATAAGCCGAGTTCTATTTATTGAGAAAGGATATAGACTTTTAATATAGCAGAAGACAATTGACTTCCCAAATTTAACTTTTAAAACCAAATGAAATATTCAAATACTGTCTGACAGATATTGAATAAATTCTTAAAAAGATTAAAGTGAAAAATTTCTTACACCGACTCCTATTTCTTGGGTTTTTTGAATTTTTATCTTGTGTATGAAGTTAGATATGTTGTGGTCGCTTTATTAAATTTTCCTGTATTCCACTCATAAAAGGGATATATCTTGCAGGATTTAGTTGCTATAGTTTTCATGTTCTGTCTTTTGTCAGAATATTCAAGTCTCATATTTTTGGGAAACGGATTCGTATTATTTTGATACATCAATTTTATGCTGGAGTTTCTCAAGCTAAATTATATAGTAACTAATTTGTTTCCTAAGAAAGTATAAGTATAGATACAGTAAACAGCTTAATGAATCTGTCAAAATATAACAATTGGAAGAAATAGGTTATTTTGTAATTGTGAAACATTTCTGGACAGAAAATAATTGGCGTAATAGTTATATGAATATAATGGGATAAACAACTGATTAAATGTATATAATATTCTAATGACTGATATCTTTTTAAAAGCTTTCACAACTTATTTCGAATTCTTTGAATGATAATCTAAGACGTATTTTGATATGCATGTAGGGATTATATATGTCTTTCTTAAATGAAATCATATAATATTTAAATATGAATAACAGTTTTGAAATCATAAATTAATAATTTTTGATGAAATTTCTTCTTAGTTTTTATAACAACGAAGATTCTTTGTACATCGAAAAATATAAAAGCACTAAAAGATACAATACAATACATTTGAGAAGATTGTCATTTAGAGAAAAAACCAAGAATTAATGGTCTTTTCTTTGGAGAAAGGGGCAAATATTTATATATATCGTGTTTACTTATTAGTAATTACCATACTTTGTAGATATTTTACTTATGATATTGGCTGAGAGCTAAATGAAGTAATCTTTTCGAAATGTTTCCATTGATACTTGAATAAATCTGATATCTTATATATCCTTCATCACTCAAACACAAATTACTAGGCCATGAAAGTCTTGTACGCTCAGATATTTACTTTCATTGATTCTTACTTATGAGATGTGCGTTTCATCATATAGTGAAGAAAATCTGTGATTTTGTAGTATTAAATTCGGACCATTGGTGAACAATAATTGAGATACAATTCATTAGCGTTCGATCCCTGACGATTGATCGCTGTGATGTGGTTAATACACAAATATCAGAAAATACATATTATACGAATTTAACAGAATAAATGTTTTAAAAGTATTTTCCCTAACAATTTTACATAGAATTACATCTTTATCCACTGAATTACTTATGTAATTTAATTTATCATTACATTTTGGAGTTATCGCATATACTTGCATGCATAGGTATACTCCTACAAACGATCAAACATTTCAATGATTTATTTGAAATTTAATGCAACTCTACCGTTTAGGAGTTAATTTTGCTTATTTAATTTTATTTATCTAATTCTTTTAAATTTTATATTTCATTAATTAGCATTTGGACAGTCACACTTCCTTGAGTTGAAAGGTTTAGTGATTACAAATAATAATATTCCAAATTTTATTTGTCTATCATAAATTTTTATTTTCATGCTCATAGACAGGCAGACACAATTCCAAAATTATACTTTTCAAATCCAGAAGTTCTGAATATTGCTGATTTGTCAAAATTACAAGTTCAGATTTTTTTGGTGGTTTCCTTTATGTATACATTTCTATAGCACATATTTCTCTTCGTATGTTTTGTACTCAAGAAAGTAAAAAAATTAAAGTGAAATCTGCTATGCATATTTCATTGTATCATATCAGAACATATTAAAATTCAATTATTAATCAAAAAATTGAAAACTATACAATCTATACATTAATATATTTTTTAACTTATTCTTACTTGTCGTGTGTTTAATAAAAATAAATCAAATGTATATTCTATGTTTCTATTACCATATATATGAATACCATCTGATTATTTATCAAAGAAGAGAATATTGTGTTAAATATTATTATATTTATAATTTAAGGAAGGTAAGATATACAAGCCGACTTTTCCATGGAATAGAATTTTTAAAAAAATTGTTTTTATTTCATTGAATGAAAGTGTAAAAAATAAAATTTAAAGAAAACCAGAGAAATCCTAGTTTTAATTAAATAATGCGACATGTTTAAATTGTTTAGTATTTTACCCTTTAAAATATGAGAATAATTTGATATCTTATTAGCGTTCCGAGTTCGAGTCCCGGTCCGCGCATGGTCGTTTTTCTATCTGTGAGGTAGTGAATGTGCCTCTCTGTAAAAAAAACCCTGTGAAAGTGAATGTGACACATGAAGTAGTTAAGTCGTACTCTTAAACCGTAGTTGGCGCTACTGAAAAACAACAGACGCCGATGGCTTAAAATCGCTAACGGCCAGAAGCACGCTTGTCCATGGCAAGCGTGCTTATATAAACCGGTAATGCAACAAAGTACTAGATGTAATTGTTTTTGAATATTCGTCCATTGCAACCAATGAGTCCTAAAAATTAAAGTAAATTACACATTTTAACTTTTCTGATATATTCAACTTTGACTTGGAAACATCATTTGAACAGAGTAGAAGAAAAGGAAGAATGAATTAAACGAAGTAATTATTTTCATATATGATATGATCCCAAATTTAATTAAATTCCACTAAGTCTTGTTGGAACATTCAGTCTCTTATACAATATATGATATAACATCATTTCATCTAACAAATAAAATTTCAAAATAAAAGTATCTTCAAGAAATTTTGTTATGAATTAATGTAGAAATAATAGTAAGAATAATATTTTCAGTTTAAATCTCGAAACTAGGCTTCAATGAAAATCCTCTTAAATGAAGACCAATTTAGTTTAATTAACATTGAGGAAATTTAAGAAAATAATAATATATCTTTAAAATATGACAATTAACGATTTAAAAATAATAGATTAGACAAAAAATTCTGAACATTATTAAAATAGGCAGCTGACGAATATTTATAGCTTTCGGCAGTCTAATGAAAAATCATTAAACTAAAATATATTTCTTCGTCAGTTATTAGGTGAACAATTCCTGCTTTACTGATTAGTTCGAGGTCCACAGCATATTCCATGTAAAGGATTTGACAAGATAATTGACAACAGAAGATGCTAAGACTTCGTTTAATTGGAATTGAATTTTGAAGAGTTTACTTGGAAACTGATTAAAGTGCTTTAGGTATTTACTTTGAAAGTCTTAGAAAGAACTGTTTGTAATCTCTTAATTTTCTCGGAAAGACTTGCTAATTGACGAAAAATCTAAGAAATAGCCCTAAAGGCTTAAAAGAGAACTTGGATATTTGTTAATTAAAATTATAAAAAAACTGCTTGACAGGATTTAATGCTTTTAGTTCTTTCAACCTCATTAAATTCTCAAAGAATTTTACGAAACTTATTTTATCAATTTGCATGGTTTGTCTTTTTAGTTAAGTTAAAATTATCTTGATTTGTTAAGAAGTAAGCGTTATTTTTGGAACAACGTCTGGTAAAATATTGTGTACTGCTAAATGAAGTTGGTACGCTTAAAAATGTTAAAGTAAGAGCGTTTATTTTGTTCTTCAAATGCTTCATTTTTTTAACATTTTATTTGAAATAATAGCCTTACAGCATATTAAACAGAAAGAAAGCAATAAAGAAAAAGAAATTTTTGTGTATATATACTCTCAAGTATAAAAATTCACTCTGAATTGAAACAAAACAACCTATAATTACTTTAATTCATTTAATAAAATATCTTGGAAAATAATTCTAATATTTTTCAAAAATTTCAAATAATTTGTTATGTTTTTTTTAACTAAACAAGTTATGAATGATAAGATTACATTTTCAAATTTAAAAGATTAAAATGAAATCTGCTATGCATATTTCAATGCATCATGTCAGAATATAATTTCTTGAACGACCAACCATCACGTTCTCGTGCAAATTAAATTATATTGTTTATTTTAATTGTTCAATTAAATTAGTCAGTTTAGTATTTTACTTGTCAATTTGAATTATTAAGATGCTCGTCCCTATAAAATTTTTATTTTTTACCTATTGATATATTTTTATTTTTTGCCTAAGGATTTTTGTTGACCTTCTCCCAAAAATAACATCATGCTCTGACTTGATTTTAATATATTTAATAATTTAAAAAATATTAAAGCTGTAAAAATAATAATTTGAATTTGCTAGGTTTACGAATAGTTTCCAAGAATCATGTTTTTTTCTAAGATTCATGATTATTCAATAAAGAGAAATATTGATTTTTTTGCATTTATTGGATTGAAAATAAAGGCAAAAGAATTTTTATTGCGTATTTCTAAGCTCAGAAATTAGTTTTTAAAGAAAAATTGAAATAATCTATCGGAAATGAATAATAAAAAAGCTGAAACATAAAAGTTTCATTCTCACAAAGGAAATATAATAATAAAAAAATGGTATATTATTAACTTTTCCATAAAAAAATTTCTAAGAAAAAAAGGTTTCTTGTATTAATATAAAGGAATTATAAAATTAAAAAAAGATTTTTTCAAACTATTCGAAATCTTTAATTAAACTAAAATCATCTTTTGAATTTTTTTTTCTAAGAACAAATCTTGGAAATAAGTTTTAATAAGATTCAGCTTATGATATTTTGTTGAATTACTTTTCCTGACTTTATAAAAACATCTGAATTCGAATTCCAATTTCCAGTACAAAATTTTATTTTGAAAGATGGAATTAATTCTATGCAAATTGTTTGACGAATAATTTTTAGCATGAATTTAAATTAAAAGGAATACGTATCGGTGGAATTATTCAAAATTTGCAATTTCATAAAATTGCATTGTTTAAATTTATTTTTCCCTATCTAAAAACTTGTAAAATATTTAGGTATGTATTCTGATATCTTTAAGATAATTTTTTCCTTTGTTTTAAAAATATTATTATTCAAATTTCTAAAATGCGTGAAATCTTAAATGATAAAATGAATTTAACATAAAATGATTTTCTTGAAATGATTTTTTTATGAAAACATTCTCTTTTTCTGAACAATTTCAAAAAAAAAATCCTTTCACTTCAATAAATTAATAAATATGCTAATTTTATCATTTAATATTAAAGAGAAAATAAAATTTTGTACAATAATCTATTCAATAGATATATTTTCAAAACAAATATTTTGATCTAATTTATAAATGAGAAAACTATTATTATTTAAATGAGTTTTGTAAGATAATAATTAGTTATTTACACAAATAAAAATGTAAAATAATTAAAGTCATATAAATATCATCTATTAAAATCATATAAATATCATATATTAAAATCATATAAATATCATATATATAAATCATAATCATATATTGACTGATGTCTTAGGAGTCACTTTTCTATGAAATAAAATTAAAAAATCTTTAAAATATGGAAGGAAGAAATAATATTAAGAAATGTTCTTTAAAATTATTTTTTCAAAAAAATTTGTTCCAAAAATAAAATGTGGAAGAGGAATTAAAATATCAAATAACTCTTGTATTTAAATTGAAAACATAATAGTTAATATAAAAAATGTAGTTTGAAAATGTTTTACTGAATCATTTTCTAACCATACAGAAAATATATTCTTGTCAGTTTGGAAAAATAGAATATTATCGAAAAATGAATTTCTTCAGAGTGAAATTTTTAATACATATAAAAAATAAAATCAGTTATCAAAAGGGAACAGAAAATTACACACACCCACACCCACAATAAATCACAACAATCAATCAATAAATCAACAATATAAATAATATACATATATTATTTTTATATACATATTATTTATATTATTGATTTATTTACTAGAAAACAAAACTTGAATTTGTTGGCACTAAGGTATAACAAATCTCTATTACTATAACCTATATGAGTAAAACTTATGGGTAAAATCATGGGATTTATTATTGTTCGCGACTAGTTTTTTTCTGCTTTCCTATGGATTCTGGATGACTGAAATGCAATTGTTTCGTAATAAATCAGCAAAATTTAAGGAATCAGTTTTTCTTATTGAATTTACTTTCCCCTTTCTGGCAATTTGCTATTAAAAAGGATTTACTTTAGTCTTGATTAAATATGTACATTTCAGACAATGGAGAAGCTTGTTATGCGTAGATTATGTTGTTTTTGTTGCATGCTCCTATTGGCCAGGAGTGTTAGACCAGGTCCATGAATAAATGGGTAAAGATTTCAGCCTCTGTTAATCACAAGCACCAGAGCATCTAGAAATAGGTAGAGAACCGACTTAGCTCTATCGCGAACATCCGCTTACACAGCTCCTTTTTACAAGGGGGTACATTCACGCATGTCACAGATAGCACACAGAACCCGGAACTCCCAGAACACAAGGAAGCCGTGCTACCTGTGTCATAAAACCGGGAGAAGCTTATATACCTTTATACACTGGAAAAAAAGTATTATTTAAAAAATAATAAATAATATGTATTTTTACTTATATAATTTTTTTGTAACATGCAGTTTGAGAAGAAGATATACGCGCAAACAAAATAAGTTTTTTCAATAATAATATATATTGAAAAATTTCTAAAACGTAAATATGCATCAAAAATATCTGCTGAATATATTGACTAATATATTGGCTTATTACAATATATTATCTGCATAATATGTTGGCTTATTATTTTCTAATTTTTTTTATCAGAAAATAAAATTTGAGTGTAAGGAATATGAGGTCTCGTAGACCGTACCTTCCCAGTTATGTTCTAAATTTGTAATCTTAGTACTGTATGGGTGAATGCAAGTCATGCAACATTAAATTCCATTGATATAAAATAACTCATAAAGTTGGAAACGTTTAGTTGTGTGATAAAGTCACCGGCTCTAGTTCTGCCCCTTTAATTAACCAACTCATATTTCCACAATTTTCGGAAGAAAACATAAATTCCATTCATATAGTTTCTTCGTGAGTGAAATAACTGAAAATAAAAGTATATTTGCTATAAATGAATTTTTTTTAAAAAAATGACGGAAATAAAACTTTTTAGCATTATTGAAGCGCTAGAGTGGGATAAAGTTTTTTCTAAATAAAAGTAGATTCACTATAAAGATTTATTTTTGAAAAAAAAATGAATAAAATAAAAGTTTTTAGTATTACTGATATGCTAGAGTGGGGAAATATAGCATATTTAATAATGTTATTAAAATTCTCCTTTCATTTTTAGATGAAGAATTTAATGAAAAGATTCTCCGTAAAATAATAATCAATAATAATGTTTATTTCAAAAGAGAGAATTATTCAAAGGATATTTCAATTTTATTGAATAATGAAACTGTAGAAAATTTTAAGAAACTCAAAGAAATTGTAAACAAATAATTAAATTTCGTGTCTTGATAGTTGAATTTTTCTTTTGAATAAAAGAATTGTCAAGAAAAAATAAATTACGAAATATAATAAATACTATAGTATGATTCTATGAAATTACTAACATTTCCTTGTTATTCGTTTTTTATCTATTTTGCTCTATTCTATGTATCACATAAGAATGTGCATTTGAAAAGAGAAAAAAATGAGATGCATTTTTCTACAGTTGATATGAACTTCCAAGTTTTATGAAACACGTAAGTTGTCGAATCTTTTGTTAAATTACTAAATATGTACTTCTATACTACACGAAATATGATATAAATACATAGATAAATATATATTTCTTTATCTCTTTCTTTTTTATAACATGAAACATCCTTATTTTCTTTACATAGAAACATTGAGTAGTTATCGTTTAATTTGTTGCTGGAAATACTCAGCAGCAATGAAGAATATACTCTTAAAAATATTTTATAGAAAAATTACTAGTTATATACTTAAATTATAAAGATATATATAACTTACATGATTATGATTCCCGTGAGAGAGTTAAATACAGGACATCAAGCCTAAGAAAATTTAATAAATATGCTTAACATGATACAAAGCACTTAACCTTCTTTTCAAATATTCCAAATTTATTACTCGATAATTAGTGGTAGTTCGCCTATTTCAATATTATCAATGCTATAAAAATCCTTTTCAACAGATTTTAATTTAAATGAAAGATTTTATTTTCATACGTAATCTGAAAATTTTAATCTAAAATTCACATGGAAAATATAAAGCATTTCAAACATTTTAAATAACAAGTATATAATGTAAATTATTCGGACTTTAATCAATAGCAAATTATGTGAATATCCAGATGACATTTCTTCACTCTATACGTATACTACTCTTCACTACGTATTTCCACCCAGTCAACTTGATGATTCTCATCTAAAAATACATATTAAATAAGACGCGGAATAATTTTTTTGCCATGTTTATCGATTTTTAAGTGTTATAATTAATAATAATTGGCCTCTTCCAAAATGTTTCATTTGGATAACATGAATTGAATTATAATAGAAGTATTTTCATTTCAATTATCTATGTACCTTACTTTTCAAATAATAAATTCCAACGAAAAAAGTTGAAAAGTCAATAAATCATAAATGTTTTTTTCAAAGGAACAAGAATCTAAACTAAAATGCAAACATACAAAATGAGAAAAGGAAAAAAAAATACTGTGTAAATGAAGGGGAATTTCGGATGGGAGTGAAAAAAATTATAATTGCTTCAAACCAAGACTGCTTTGATTGCAGTTCAAGCGCCTCTAAATTCAAAAGAGGAGAAGAGTTTTATTTTCTTTAAATCCATCAATAAGTTGAGTGTGTTGAACGATGAATTGCCTCGATCTGCATTTCTCATGATTAATGGTTCATTTTCTACCTCTTTTTGAGTTTTTATTTATTTATTCATTTTTGATGATCATTTGGTTCTTAAATTGAAAAAGAAAGCAAAAAATGTCGAAGTCATGAAGTGCAAGAATAATAAAACTGAAAAAGAACCTTCCAGGAGATGCTTCACTTGTATTGGTAATTTAACAATATAAAAACAAATTATCCATAAATTGTTAAATATGGAACAATTGAATATTAAGGAATCAAATGTAAAATAAATAATTCATAACATTTATTTAAATTCTGACTGAAAGATGTAAATAATAATAATCCCAGAAATAATAAAAAATATACATCAAATTTTTAGCTCTTTTTAGATAATTATTTTTTTCATGCTTCTAATTTAATTAAAAGACAAACAACTCACAAAACAAAGCATTTCCTTTTTTTTAATTGAAAGTTTGTTAAAAAGGATCGAGATTTTCATGTGTACAGTTTATATTCTTAAATATATATCACAAAAAATAATTTTATGAAGATTTAGAGCATACATTTAAAATTCTATACTCTTATAAGATAGAAAACTAAATTTGTTTTTTCGTTATAATTATAATAAAAATAATTTAAACACGATTCGGAGCATACATTTAAAATATTGTGCTCATATAAATTAATAAGCTACATTTGTTTATTTTTGAATCATTTGATCTTATTTTTTATAGCTATCTTTCTTTGGAAAACATGTATATTTTTTTCTTTGGAATAATGATTATTTTTTATCCAAACAAAATAATATCTTAATTTTTTTGAGAGTTACGGCATAGGATTGAAATTTTATAATTTCGATTCATTTTTAATTTATTTAAGGCAAATTTACTAAAAATGATTTTTTTCATTTTTAAACAAATAAATAAGATTTGGAACATCATTTCTTTGTTAGTTTATCAATATTAAACAATTAATTTTTAAATTAATTACGACACATTCACTCATGTAGAAGATCTTAAGAAACAAATAACCTTTTTTCATCCTGAACAATACTTTGTGTGAAATTCATAAAAGTTAACCTTTTAAGGATTGCTGGAACTAAAATAGAAATATTATTTCTAGTTACTACTATAAAGTGATTCTGTCTCATAATAGTTCGAGTTCTTTTTTAGATACATTTTGATGTTAAGATAAGCGATATATGAAATATTAATTTGCGTGCATTCATGCATGATTTCTGTTTAATTTTAGATTGATGAGTGCACTTTGATGGTCCTGAGGTGATAATGTATGCCTTATTCATGGCTGAAAATTTGATTATCTATTGTGTATGCCATTTTGAGTTCTTTGTTAGTAAATCGGAATATAATTAGTTAACAATTACACAGGAATATATATTCTAAAACCAAGAACTTTTCTTTATCGTTACAATTTGATTTACATTGAAAATAGATGTTTAACTTTATTGTAGCATAAATGTAGCAAAAAAAAACAAAATACAGATTTGAATAGTAATATCACAATCTCTGTAGTAAAAATTTACAAAAGCAAATGTTTAAAAAAATGAAAATAATACTAGTTAGATTCAGAAATTTTTTTGAATGTCATTTTCAGTCAGATGCCTTAATATTTCTCCATAAAAATAGCAAAAAATGTAAATTTTTTAACAATAAAACTTTTATCAAAACTTATTACCGAAATTATCACTACGTTACATACAATATTTAGTTAATATTTTAAATTTACTAAAATATAAAAACATAGTCATTTAAATTAGAGAAAACTAATCAATGTTGTAACAGAATCGTAACGATTTTTAAAACAATCGTATACGTATTAGAATAATGCAGATTAATACTTATTAGAATAATGTGAGTTTCTTATTTTACAAATAAGCAATTATTTGTAAAGTGCTTTTCGTTTTTGAAAATAAACTATTGTCGATAGCAAATAAATCATTCTTTTGATTTTTATTTAATAGAATTTATTAAAAAAGGAAAATCCATTAAAGCCCTGTTGGTGCAAGGCTTCTTCTTTTGTTGACCACCCCGCCACCACCACTGAAACAGTATCGACAGGAATTTTGCGAGGCCCACAAAAAAACTCCAGAGTTTATACTTTTATGTAATAATCGATCAAAAAAATCTATAATAATAAATTTGTTTTAAAAACTGAAAATAAATTTAATTAACAAGGTAATTTATCCATTAAAACTTTAATATTATTCAAAACATATTTTCAGAATGTAGACCTGCAATTGGAGTAAGTGGGAAAGATGTTTGTTGTAGTTATCACTTTTTTATCATTTAAAATGCTGTTATATTAATTAAAAGATGATTTATTTTTTAGTTTATGATCATTCTCTGAAAAGCTATTTTTATCAGCATTTAATTTTTAAATAATTTAATATGTTTGTTTGGATTTTGGATTTTTTTGTTGAAGAGCAATGTATTTATCTATGCTGTATTAAACCTAAGTTAAAATAATATCGATGGGGCTATATTTAAAAACGGAAAGCACTTAAAACAAAAGAACGTAAAAATAACCAAATTTGAATGAGTGGATAAAATTTATTAAACTTTAAAATTGCAAAAGTTTGACTTAAAAGGTGTCTTGTCAAATAATAAATGCAATGGAGTGCTCGATTTTTATAAAAAAATAGCAAACGCTAATCATTGAGATTTGGGCATACTGATATTAGATGTTGGACAGCCATTTGATTGTTACATTGAGAACATAGACGCGATTGTTCATATAACAACAGGTAGAGATGTGTGAATCCAACATGTCTGATGCGTAAACGAGTTAATATATCTGCTTTTCGATTCGGTAATGTAGACCACAGTTGCAAATGAAGTTTAATAGCATGTAGTTATTGTTAGCTTCAAGGTCCCACTGAGTTTGCCATTTGGAGTAAAGAAGCATTTTAGTGTTCTTTAAATAATTTAATAATTAAGCTCCTAATTACTGCAAAGATATTATAGTCTTTGGATTAATCAATTTAATGATTAAGCTTTTAGTTACTCCTGAGACATAGAATAGCTAGAATATGATTTTCCGTTCTAACCAAAAAAAAATCAATTGGACAATAATATTTTTCAAACTATTAGAAACTGGTGTAAAATTGTTTCAGAATGCATGTCAAGGTGCGTTTAAAACTACCCTTGTTTTCAAGCACTCTTTTAATAAATTTTTTCTGACAGTTTTTCAGCAAATCTATGCCTTACTTAATTGTGTATTATATGTAAATTACATAATTGTTCATGTTGTCCAATTTGGAGGTAAATTTAAGACAAAACATTATTACATAATTCTTTAAGATAGACTTACATAATTACATAGTTCTATAAGACAGGTTTACATAATCACATAGCTCTATAAGATAGGCTTACATAATTACATAATTCTATAAGATAGGCTCATTAAAGTATCTATGCCTTACTTAATTGTGTATTATATGTAAATTACATAATTGCTCACTTTATCCAATTTGGAGGTAAGTTTAGGCCAGAAAACATAAAGGGAAACATAAACCACATCCCATTTCGGCACATTAAAGTGAAATATTTAAATCTTAAAACACGCATAAGAATTTGCGAAAATGGATTTATTTCACTTAATAACGATCTTAAATAGTATGTCCGTTATAGTATTTAACTCAAATTTTTTGGCACCTACTCTATTTAAAAAATTCTATAATCTATTATGGACGATAGGAACTAGGATCATAGCTGTTAGCTTATACGTAAAATTTTTCTACATAAAAAAAACACTTTCGCATTTCTATCAGTGAGAATAAGATGCCTACTTTCTGTCACCTTTAGAACTTTCGATAAAAGTATGCCTATTTCAAGTAAAATCAACCTTCAAGCTCCTTTTATTTCCGCATCTCTCATTCCTTGTCACTATCAGGTAAATCTCCCCTACCCCTTCCTTTCATTTCTTGTCAGTTAACGTGAAAATATTTTGCATATAAACCATGTGATGGATATTTTAAAAATGTCAGTTATTTATTTGATATCAAAGAATAGACAATTTTTGAAAGAGAAAATTAAATATGAAAATTGAGGTTCCCTTGTAACAGTTCCCTTTTGTAAATTGAAAAGAGTTACATTTTATCAGTAACAATGGAGAATGAAATAGATTAAATTCATTAAAATTTTGGTTTTGGAATTAAATTTTATATTACTTAGTGGTAATTTAATTAATTATATAGACAAATTAAATACAAAATTAGGAATTTCAAACTAAAGTAAATGATCATAAAAAATAAATGATTGGTTCACTTTTTTCAATATTTATTTAACGACACAATTAATTAGCTTTGATAAATGGAATGTTGATTTCTTAAAGATTTAAAATACATAGAATTGATTTTTAGAATGTGACTCTGATATCACATAATATCCACGCCTCTCTAAACGCCACTGTTTGCATTAAAACACCCTTGCATAAAGTTTGCATAAAGTCCCCTAACTTAAGCGTATTAATCAATGTAATTTAAATTTAATGATGAAAAAAATTAAAAGTTTTGGCATTAAAAGTTTTGCACCTTACTTTAAAGAAGGATGTGTTTATTCCGTACATATAAACCTTTGTAATCTCTTAAATTAAATAATTTTCATTTTGAAAGTTTTTGATTTTTTTTATTAATTAGGTTTTAAAAAGGAATTCAGTATGATGCTTATAACAGTTTGTACTCTATTGAACTGCTTTTATAAGTTCAAAACAAATGGCCATGTGATAAATTAAAAATATTAATCATACTACTGATCAAATAGACAGCATTCATAAATAATTATAGTTTCATCCCTTTATACAATTCCTTGATTAAACTTTCACACTACTGCTTGTATAATACACGTCTTTCAATACAAGTACCAAAATATTTTATCTGGATTAAAGGAAAGAAAAATAGGACACTAAACAAACCATTAAAATTCCACTATTAACAAAATTGATGGAAAAAGTTTGTCGAAGTCATACTCCCTATAATTAAAACAGAGAATTAACGAATATTTATTTCTTTCGGGTGTCGAATGAAAAGCAATTAAGCGGAAATATATTATTTTCCGTGTCACCAGGAGGGGAACACCTGATTCTCATTGAATAAAAGGCCGCTTATAGCATATTGAGAGCGAGCGATTTGACAATTTAATTGACGGCAGAACATGCCAAGACGTCTTTTCGCCAAAATTGGATTTCTAAAAGCTTCCTATGAATAGAAACTGATCAAAGCACTTTAGATATTGACTAGAAGCGTCTTAGAAAGAACTTTCAAGATCCTTTTACATTCTTGGGGAAGCATGATAATTGAAGCTAAGATAAATTGCCAAAAGCTTAAAAGATGTCTTTCCCTTTTATTAATTGAAATTAAAAGAAGAAACAAATCTCATCACTTGCATCCAAGTTTCATGTTAATGCCTTGTCAATGCTGTTAAAGGATTTAAATCAATTAATACAAAGTGTTTTACAGCCATTAAGATACCTTTCACTTTAATTTATTCTATCTTTTCTCTCCACTGCTTAAAGAAAATTCTTACTTAATTATCCTTGCTTTCTTACCATTATATATATATATA